>WNWK01021193.1:0-34452 GCA_009830355.1 Cherax destructor | reverse complement strand
TATCAGACATAGACAGGGATATAAGCCACAGTGCCGTGTCTTCCTTTGCGGGCACCCAATCTGCATGACAGTGTTCACCATTGAAGACACTGCAAGACCCCAAAAGCAGACATCAACAAAATCTTTAAATGGGCTGCGGAAAACAATATGAAGTTCAATGATGAGAAATTTAAATTTTTCCGATAGGGAAAAACCCGTGGAAAAATTTTAAAATCTCATCAGAGTATAAAAAAAATTTCCCAAACCACACAATAGGGGCGAAAAACTAACGTCAAAGCCCTTGGGAGTGATCATGACAGAGGATCTCACCTTCAAGGACCATTCCTGTAGCAATCGCATCTACTAGAAAAATGACAGGATGAATTGAGAACCTTCAAAACCAGGGATGCCAAGCCCATGTTGACATTTTTTCAGGTTGCTTGATCTATCTAGGCTGGAATATTGCTGCACATGGCTGCACCTTTCACGGCGGGTGAAATTGCTGACCTAGAAAATGTCAGAGAACCTTCAGGGCAGCATAACTGCGATAAACGACCTCAATTACGGGGGCGCCTGGGGTTCCAAAACCGAAACTCCCTGGAATGCAGGGGGATAGATACATTATTATATACCTTGGAAAACCCTGGGGTTTGGTAAAAAATTTTCAGTCACCCCTACGAAAGCAAAGACTCGGCAGACGATGTAACACCCCCAAATGAAAAGCGGGGGTGCCACTAGCATTGAGAGACAAACACAAAAAGTGCCCGGGGGGCCCAAGACTGTTCAACTGCCTCCCAGTATACATTAAGGGGATTACCAATAGACCCCTTGTTTTCAAGCAGGCACTGGACAGGCCCCTAAAGTCGGTACCTGACAGCCAGGCTGTGGTTCTCGTTGGACTGCGTGCGGCCAGCAGTAACAGCCTGGTTGTGGTTCGACGTTGGATGCGTGCGGCCAGCAGTAACAGCCGGGTTTGATGGGCTCTGATCCAACATAAGGCCTGGTCCCCAGACCGGGTGGGGGGGGGCGTTGACCCCTGGAACACACCCCCAGGAAAACCCCAGGTATATATATATATATATATATATAAAAAGGGATGGGGTCCACCTCTTGTGACAATTGTGGGACCCATTGCCTCGGAGAAGTGGATAAAAAGACTTCAAGGAAGAATATTTAGATTTCTTTCTGAAGCCATTTGAATATTCCACTTCCCTACCACCCCATCTTTTTTTTATACAAACTTTATTTCAAGACAAAATACAAATACAATGGGAGTAAAACAACATAGATAACAACTCAGAGCTACATGTCAAATACTTCGTCCAACTCCCGGCAGTGGGCCGCGTGCCCAGAATACTGCAGGCATTTTCCCTCTGGATCGCAACACTGAGTCTCTGAAAGAGAGCTGGTCGCCCTGTGGTCCTTGGTTTCTATGATGAGTTTTCCACCCAGCTCCTTGAGAAACTTTAGAGCACACTTGCCCCATGCTCCATGGGTCTCCGACCCTATTGGGATGAAGTTATAGCAAGAGGGAAGGTCTTCATATTTGCAGGTCTTCTGGGTCTCCCTGTGGCTGGCAGCTCCACCCCCTTCGGCTAAGGAGTGTGCAGGTAGGTGTCTGCCAATGTGGCAGCACAGGTGTAGTCCCAAGCAATCTGCTTACCATCCTTCCAGGGTAGCATGGTGGCTCCATCAGGACGCTTTTGACTTCCATCAGACCTCTGCACTTGGGGTTCCCGTTGAGCTGGGCAACGGGCTGTGGCGAGGCTTCTCTTTATGATGTCATTGACCTCCTCATGTCTAGCATACTTCCCTTCTGATGTGTGACACACTAGACCATGAAGTCCGAATTGGTCAGCCGTCGCCCTGCCGCAAATACACCTATGTTCGGTGAGTATGGGGGCGGCTAGGCGAAGAGCAACACCAATCCGAATGGCCTGTGGGTCGAGTCGAGTCCCCAAGAGGAATTGGGAACAGCAAGAAGGAAATCTCCTGAGTGTGGTGCCTTCACCGCTAGGAGACGAGCTTTGTCCTTTCCTGAAGCGTTGGTGAGCATTGTGTTGGAAATTTTTTCCATGATCGGTTTGTCCCAGTGGGACTGTTTGTGCTCTTTGGGAGGAGCTGGTCTACTGGAGGTCTGCCAGGATGTCCCACTGCACTGCTGCTTCAATGAACTTGGGGTCTTGAGCTCCCACCACACCTCTCAAACGTTCAGGGGCAATCCTCTTGACTAATCCACTGGAAGCCAAACACGATGACAGAAATGCAGGTAACGCTACCTGCCTTGCTTTGCACCCTATACCTCCCAGTCGCACTGGGAGGGTTGCCTGCTCCCATTGGTGATCCTCTAGTGACAGATTCAGTGCCTTCTTGAAGGTTGATCTCAGGTGTGCGTCATACTCGTCAAGTGTTGGGTTTTCAAAGAGGGTGCGCACCTCAGGAAGTAAGTGAGTCTTGGCATAGTAAGACACCTTGTGAGGAGATACAGGGCATCATGGGCATCAAGATCACTTATTCTCTCCTCCATTATTTTCAGGTCATTCACTTTGTCCTTGAGGACAGTGTCGATGGCGTGGTGACCAGCGGTGCTCCCAGGAGGTACTGTTGGATGGAGTGGTAGTAGTGACTTCTGGGAGGATTGTTTGCACCGCATTGATTATTTCCTGATTTGTTGTGATAATTTCACACTTTGAGGGATTGAGGATGAGTCCTAAGGCTTCTCCTTGTGTCTTCACCCGTTGTAGGTCCTCTAACAAGGACTCCCCAGTACCTGCCAGAGTGCCATCATCCAGGTACCAGATGTTGAGCTCGCTGCATAGGCTGGAAGTTAGTTCTCTTACTGCCAAACAGAAGAGAAGTGGAGCGAGTGGATCACCCTGCTGAACACCCTCAGAGGAGGGAATTTCATGTTCCCCAAACAAAAGAGTCGAGGGTTTGCTGTAGCCAGCTGAAATGAAGGGAAAGAGACTGGGGAACCGATCCCGAACGGCTGGCAAGACCACATCTCTCTTCACCATATTAAAGGCATTTCTAAAGTCAAGTTTGACTACGGCCTTGTCTTCTGGTCGGTCCCTGATGTAGGCCCTTGCCGCATGAGCTGCGGCTTCACTGCCTTGAGAGACCCCAAAGCCCAGTTGGTGTGGCTGGAGTAAACTGACAGCTTCTAGGCGAATGTTTCTTACTGCTGCTTTGGCAACGAGACGGCGAAGGGTGTTACCAACAGCAATGGGTCTGATTCCCCCATCCTTCTTCTTCAAAGCCCATAATGAGGCTCCAAAAAAGAAAGGTTTAATTTCTTCTGGGATTCGCCCAGCCAGGCAGTTGTTGACAAAAGTTGTTAATTCGGTGAGGAGAATTGATGCAGATGCTCCGAGTACTGGATTTACCATCTCTTTGAGGTGTTGTGGTCGAATTCCAGTGTAACCTCCTGCAGATCCTGCTGGAAATGACACTATCGCCTTATACACTTCTGATACTGGCAAAATTAATTGTTCAGTGATGGGGTCTCCTTCAGGGTTGTTGTTGATAGCTATGGTGTCCCTTGTTGGATGCTTGTCTCTTAGTGCTTGAGCTGTGGTCTCATCTTTGGGAGCTACAGTGTCGTCACTTGTAATTATTCTGATTGCTCCCACTGTGTTGCCTTCTTCGATTTTTTTGCTAACCTGTGCGCAAATTTTCTCGTTTTCACTGGAATTTTTCTTTGGTCTACCTCTGTGATTCCTGCGATGGTGGGGCAGAGGGACACAATTATCTGTTCTTGGGTAGTTGCGCACCGCCTTGATGACTGAAGTGGTTAGCAGTTTGCCTCGTCGTTCAGGAACTGCAAGACAAACATTGCCAAACAGGAGCAGGTTGCGCCATGCTTTAATGGTGCCTCGGGCTTCTAAATTGGTGGAGCCTCCATTCACCTGCTTAAGAAGGTCTGTGAATTTCCCTGCTGCATATGGGCGAGCTGCTTTAGGAATGTGGGATAGGGTACTGCTAGCAGTGGATTTGAATGCCAGCAGAAGGTTTTCGCAAGAGAGGAGGTTGCCATTGGGATTGACATCTGCCTGTGGAGGCTGTGGGTTGCTCTCTGCTGGGGGCCTATGTGATCCTGCACACCCATTGTGTGCACGAATAAGGCCATCTCTGTTGCGTGCTCGAAACTCTCCACACACCTGACATGTGCCTCTTCTTTCATTGTTGGGTGCACCATTTCCCTGGCTTTGTGGCTGGCTGGCTGCATCATCTGCCATACCTCAAACTGTGTGGTAAGCCGTAGGGAAAATGGCACATGACACATACCAAATGTGGTTCATGGTGGTGGTGGTTGAGCATAGGGTCTCCCGTCCTTGAGGTGGGCAGTGGGGGGAGAGGGAGGAATGGGGGATGTGTGATAAGGTAGGCCGGCCGGACGCGTCACTATAACAACACTGTATGACCGACACACCGCTATATACCACACATGCTATGCGCATACCGTGCGCATGCTAAACACATGCTATGCAATATACACTATATACACTATACACACTATACACGCGGTGAACAAAAACTTATAGTATATATATATATATATATATATATATATATATATATATATATATATATATATATATATATATATATATATATATATATATATATATATATATATATATATATATAGTATATATATATATAGTATATATATATATATATATATATATATATATATATATATATATATATATATATATAATATATATTTATATATATATATTTCTTTATATGTATATATATATATATATATATATATATATATATATATACCTTTCCTATATATATATATACATATATATATATATACATATATATATATACATATATATATATATATATATATATATATATATTCTATATATATATATATATATATATATATATTTAAATTCGTTGCTATGTCTTTTTTTTTGTCGTTGGTCCTCCCTTCTCATCTGTGCATATTCATTTCTGGCTCTGTGACTTCTCTCTTTATTCTCCTGGGTCCTTTGCCTTCTATACTTCTTCCATTCTCTTGCACACTTGGTTTTGGCCTCTCTGCACCCTTGGGTGAAACAAGGGCTCATAAGTTACTAAATGCTATAAAAAGTTTTTATGATGATAGTGAGGCTCAGGTTAGGGTGTGTAGGAGAGAGGGAGATTACTTCCCGGTAAAAGTAGGTCTTAGACAGGGATGTGTAATGTCACCATGGTAATTTAATATATTTATAGATGGGGTTGTAAAAAAAGGAAATGCTAGGGTGTTGGGGAGAGGGGTGGGATAAAATTATGGGGAATCAAATATAAAATTGGAGTTGACACATTTACTTTTTGCTGATGATACTGTGCTTTTCGGAGATTCAAAAGAAAAGTTCCAAAGGCTAGTGGACGAGTTTGTGAGGGTGTGTAAAGGTATAAAGTTGAAAGTGAATATAGATAAGAGTAAGCTGATGAGGGTATCAAACGATTTTTATAAAGAAAATTTGGATATAACATTGGAGGGAGGGATTATGGATGAAGTGAATGTTTTCAGATATTTAGGAGTTGACGTGTCAACGGATGGGTTTATGAAGGATGCGGTAAAACATAGAATTGATGAAGGAAAAAAGGTGAGTGGTGCATTGAGGTATCTGTGGAGTTAAGAAACGTTATCTATGGAGGCGAAGAACGGAATGTACGAGAGTATAGTGGTACCAACACTCTTATATAGGAGTGAAGCTTGGGTTGTAAATACTGCAGCGAGAGGTGGCTGGAGGCAGTGGAGATGTCATGTCTAAGGGCAATGTGTGATGTAAATATTATGCAAAGAATTCGGAGTGTGGAAATTAAGAGGAGGTGTGGAGTTACTAAAAGTACTAGTGAGAGAGCTGAAGAGTTGTTGTTGAGGTGGCTTGGTCATTTAGATAGAATGGATCAATTGGAGAGCGTATAAATCTGTAGGGAAAGGAAGGAGTGGTAGGGGTCGTCCCCGAAAATGTTGGAGGGAGGGGGTAAAGGAGGTTTTGTGGGTGTGGGGCTTGGACTTCCAGCAAACATGTGTGAGCGTGTTAGATAATAGTGAATTGAGACGAATGGTTTTTGGGACCTGACGAGCTGTTGGAGAGTGAGCAGGGTAACATTTTGTGAAGGGATTCAAGGAAACCAATTACAGTGGACCCTCGCTATTCGAACACTCCAAACTCGCCCTTTTATGTAAGTTTATTATTGTAAGTGCTTTTATAAGTGCATTTTTGTGGGTCTGAAATGGACTAATCTAATTTACATCATTCCTTATGGGAATAAATTCGTTTGGTAACAGCACTTGAACAGCATTCTGGAATGAAGAATGTTCTAAAGTCGATGGTCGACTGTAATTGATTTAGTTGGACTTGAGTCCTAGAAATGGGAAGTACAATGCCTGCACTTTAAAGGAGGGGATTGAGATATTGGCGGTTTGGAGGGATTTTCTGAACTGTCGTATCTTAGTGCCTCTGCAAAGACAGTGATTGTGTGAGTGAGGTGAAAGTGTTGAATGACGATGGAAGTATTTTCTTTTGGGGATTTTCTTACGAGTGGTATTAATCAATAACAACACTGCGACTAGCCAAGGACTCGAACCCATGTCGTTTTGGCCAGCCTCATGGTAAGCAAAAATCACATGACGCTCTAACCCACAGGACCACCAATCCTGTGAGTTATATATATATATATATATATATATATATATATATATATATACATGTATGCATACATACACATGAACACTCATATTCACATGAATCTTCGCACACATATATTTATATGCACAAACACACATTCACAAGTTCAAATGCATACTTCCAAATATATAAAGTAGAAGTGACCAAGCTCTGGCTCGCTTGCCGCATGCGGCTTATATGCTCATTATTGCGGTTCGTGAGACATTATCCAGATTTGCTCCCAGCTCAGAATGTTATCTCTTTGAGCCGCAGTGAGAGAGCGCAAGTGGCGTGCAAGTCGCTAGTTGCATGCGGCAGTCAGTTCTGGTATATGTAAGCGATTAAGAGATGTTCAGCACTGCATCTAGAGCCGGAATTGTTGAAAACGTCTCAAATTTAAAAATGTCCACATTCAGAACCTGTCCTAATTTATTTTTCTACACGTGTTGGAATTTTTAATGCAGAACCCTAACACAGTGCTGTAATAATCACATGCTTTTTATGCAGACATATCCTAGGATAACTCACGATTACAACTGAGAGAGGGCGATGTACTCAGTACTCAGTTCTGCTTGACTGATCTTACTCATACACCTACAACCCTTCCCCACTGTCCCTTCCCACTGCCCTTTCCCACTCTCCCTTCCCACTGCCCCATCCCATTGTCCCTTCTCACTGCCCCATCCCACTGCCCCATAGGTTATACCCTACCTACTGAAATTTGTATTTGCCTATAACGTTTATGTGCCCTTGAACGCTGGTCAGTTTTATTCAACAATTTCCATTGAGTTCAGCCTGTGGGGGGTTCTAATTTCTCTTAGGAAAAAAATTGGGAAAACTGAACCCTCGTTTTCATACGATAATTTCTGAGTGTCTCTTCTGATTTGCAGATTAAGCCTTCAAGGCTGATAACCTGATTATGCAGCTTCTGAAGAGCTTCGAACTTAGTGTTGGTGTATTTTAGCATACTGGTCTTTGAAATAAAAAGAGAATGCCTCTTCAGTTTGGCTTCAAATCTTGTGTTTCTTAGTGGAATGTTTAAATTAGTTTAGAGCTGTTTTTGTCCCAATATGCCATGTTTATTGACGAAATTGGGATATCAGTTACCTTGTTATAACCCGTGCAAATTTAACGGTATTTGCACATTCTCGCGCCCAGCACTGTTACTATCAAGGTAAAGGGATACATTGGGTGATGCAAAACAGGGATACCTTTCTCACGCAGCAACCAAAATACATGTATCGTATTTAGGTTTCATTAGATTACCGACAGATTAGTGTACATCAGTTTTGTCCTGCACTAGAGAATTAGATATATATATATATATATATTGGTGTTACACATAGAATTCGTTACATCATTACGACAGGACTGACTTTTCCGTTTGGTGATCGGTACGTTATTATCTCTTGACAAATACAAAAACATTTAAATCTTCGACAACCTGAATCAATAAAGTTAAAAATATAAAATTCTACCACCCTGGCTGATAAAAGCATTTGATAGCACAATGAATTAATTTTCTGTAAGACTTGCAGCTTCCTCAAGTTGCTCTCAGATCATATTTTTCCTCTTCCTGTTTCCTTTTTTTCTCTCATAATTTTATGACATTTCTTCTTCTCTGGTAATTACCTAAATAACATTTGTCACAGATAGAGGTGTTTGTAGCATTTAATCAAGGTTTTCATTATTTTTATATTATTACTGTTGTTGTTGTTGTTAGGAGAGACTAAACCCGTATGGGTCATTCAGCAAAAGTGCTTAATAATGCTAACTTTATTTTCAGTTCAATTCCTCCACCAGCGTCAAGGCATTTATTTATTTTTTTCATCCTACAGTTTTTGTCTCTGTAATTTTCTTCTCTCCTTGTTGGAGTCTGTCCTCTTTGGAAATTAGGAGAAGGTGCGGGATTACCAAAACTATTATCCAGAGGGATGAGGAGGGGTTGTTGAGGTGGTTCGGATATGTAGAGAGGTTGGAACAAAATAGTATTTGTATAAGCAGGATAATATTTATGAAGGAATTCAGGGAAACCGGCCGGCCGGACTTAAGTCCTGGAGATGGGAAGTACAGTGTCTGCACTCTGAAGGAGGTGTGTTAATGTTGCAGTTTTATAACTGTACTGTAAGCGCGCCTCTGGCAAGACAGTGATGGAGTGAGTGATAGCGAAAGTTTGTCTTTTTCGGGCCACCCTGCCTTGGTGGCAGACGGCCGATGAGTTAATACAAAAAATGTTAGGTAGATAAGTGAAGAAGTGGCTATTGGAAACGATCTTTTTTATAATCTATTCTAAATGATAATTTTACGGCTAGTCTATTTTACATTTCGCCATGTTGGGTTAGGTGAGGTTGCATTATTAAATTTACTTCTCAAAATAAAGTTTCTCTCTATTATTTAAAATATAACTATCTACATTGCACAAATGTAATATAAATAATTTACGTAATGTATTATATTCTATTTTTTTTTTCTCCAGTGCAATTCACACAATTATTTTCCATTGCTAATGTAAAAATCTTTCAGTCCCTAGAAAAGTACATAATAACCACCTCGCCTTTAGTAAATGTCCTGAGCTGTACAAAAGTGTCTTTATAAAGTTTTATGTGGATTTCTTTACTTATGCTCCTTTTGTTTTTGTCCCGTTTGCCTAACATAATTAAAATTTTCCAATATATAATAAATGACTGCAAACGTACCTTAATAGGAAGTTTACCTTGAACGTATAATGGAGAATACAGAGTTTAATTTTGCATGTTAGTGTAACTGTTTCTGTCTTAAAATAAAATTTAATCCTTTTAGAAGAACAGGTTTAAAATTAACTTTGTTCTCTATGTTCATTAGTATTTCTTTGCTTTAAAAGACACAAAACTGTAATAACTCTATCACTCTTCCCTCTCACTTTGATACTCTTTAATAACGATCAGTAAACCATACATTTCAAACAGCGATTTGATATCTAATATGCACAGTAACCTTGATAATAAGCCATGATGGCGTACCAACACTGGTCAGGCAGCAGATATGGCGATGGCATGTTGAAATATGTCGTGATTTTCTGCCGACACATGTCGTGCTGACTTCTGTAAGATTAATGTAATATCTGTTTGTCTTTTATTCTCAGTAATAATTGTTTTTCCACTGTGATGAAATAAACACATGTTTTTTTCTCGACTACAACAGACAAATCACTCCGATGCGTATTTAGTTTGCCAGATGACAGGCAAATTTCCACGGGACAATAAATATAATAGGCTTATTATACCTAATGAACTAGCTGAGATGCGATGGGTTACTTCCCTGTGCTGATCAGGGATCTTGTGTTAAGTTATAGAAGACTCGCGCTAATAAAATAGTGTGATATGAGAAAAATGTTAGTGTGTGGATATATTAAGGTTCGTGTGTAGCTACAGAAACGTTTAGATACAGTTTCATTTGTGACTGGAAGCAATAACGTTTGTATCTGACAGCATAAACATTGTTGTGTGGATACAGGAAAGTTACTGTGGATAAGGAACATAATGTGTGATCAGGGGAATGCTAGTGAATGGCTGCTGGAACGAGTTTGTCGATTTACAACCAAGTTAATGTGTCCAAAAAAGGAACGTTTGAGTGAGACCTCAGAAACGTTATGGTGGGACTTCAGAAATGTTAGTGTGGAACCTCGGAAACTTTACTGTGTTCAGTAGTAGGGTTTTCCTCTGTATGGTCCACTTGCATACGGTCCATCAAAGGATGCCGCCATTTCACACCTAGGTATGAATTTTCACACCATGGTGACACTGACCTCACCCACGCCTGGCCCCGCGCCTAGCCCCACCCTGCGGCCACCCGCCCACGCCCTCCCGCCCGAGCCACCTCTTGCTGCGCCTTCTGCTGCCTCCTCCGGATCGCCCCCGCTCCTCGAATTTGTTTCGAATTCTCGATTTTTTTTCGAATTTTCGAATTTCATAAATTTTTGAAGGTTCCCTTGACTTCACCCCCCTATCCCTTAAGGACCAATTTTACCCACTTTTCGAGAATGTTGATAATTTTTTACGAATTTTTGAGGGATTTCCAATTCCTCAGATCAAGATTTTACCTCCACTTCCTTGGATCCTATTTTTACCCCTGCTGAATTCCCAAAACTTTTTCCTCAAAATTTAGATTTTTCATTTTTTTCTCGATATCAATAATACATTTTTTTAATTTTTTTTTCAATGCTCCACTTCCTCAGATCAAGATTTTACCTCCATCTCCTTGGATCAAGATTTTACCTCGATTTTCATGAATAATACTATTTTTTCAATGCTCCATTTCCTTGGATCAAGTTTTGAGTTACCCCCTATGAGGGTCAGAGTTGGTAACTCCCTATGGGCCATGGTCTCCTATGGTGGTTATCACGTGACATCACGTGATAACCACCCGTGACGTCACTGACCACTGAGTAAACACAGGTGGGGTGTGACGTCATCACAAGTAAAACACTAATACACAATATTTTTTCTTCATTTATTTTCCATTCTTTCGTTAATACAATTTTCCACGTTTTTTGAATAACAAAATAAAAAAAATCTGTTACGTTAATAACAATTTTTTTCAGGTAACAAAAAAAAAAAAGTCCCCATACGGGTAATACAAGTCACTGACTAAAATCAACATAGAGAAACCATTACACATTTTCTCTAGTTCATCCACAACACTTACAACTTATAAAGACTTTTTCAGTAAATTCAATTGTCACAATTTTTACATATTACGAATTAGGATTTAGCGAATACGATAAATTTTTCAGACGTTTTAATACCCACAACATGTTTTAATTTTTTCATATCACGAATTAAGACCTTAATTTCGTTAATACGACAAAAGATTGTTATAACTTCCACTCTCTTCACCACCCCCACACTCCTAAAGTCTAGGTGCCATCTGCTCAAATGACCTTATATGACTGGCGAAGGCCATCTGGGATCTCATCTGAGTTACCTCAGATAAGATCTCAGGTCACTCCTAGGCGCCTGAGGTCATGATCTGACCTGCTCTCTCTCTCTACTTCACCACCACCTCCACCACTCAATTCTTCCATAGAGAGAATTTAAGTCTTATAAGATTAAACTTTATAAGATGACAAACCATTATCTAAGCACACTAATCTCAATCCACTAAGATCACTCATCACAGAACCACTCCCCATCTCCCCCTACACCTCACCTCTTCACATGTTGTGCTCATGTTATGTTTTAGTTGGTGGTGTCGTAGATTTGGTGAATTTGGTTAAAGTGTTTTGAGGGAATGTGTATAAAAATGGGTCTTAGTTGGAGGTGTATGTCTTAATATTTGTGTTTATGCTGTAAAGTCTGGAGAATGGGTGAGTAAACTTTTATTAAGATTGTGTAGTTTGGTGGATGAGATGAAATTTCAGTTAATGAAATGTGTGTGATTGAGTATGTAATTTGGGGGTTGAGTTAGAAATGATAAATGTTATTTGGGAGTATTCAATGGTGTTTTGGGAATATTCGATGTTGGTTTTGGGAGTGTTCTATGGTGTTTTGGTAGTATTCAATGGTGTTTTGGTAGTATTCAAAAGCTGTTTTGGTAGTATTCAATGGTGTTCTGGGAGTATTCAATGGTGTTTTTTGGTATTATTCAATGGTGTTTTGGGAGTACTCAATGGTGTTTTGGTAGTAATCAGTGGTGTTTAGGGAGTATTCAATGGTGATCTGAGAGTATTCGATGGTGATCTGGGAGAATTTGATGGTGTTCAAATGATGTATGAGTGTGTTTTGGTGGTGTTCAAATGATGTATAAGAGTGTTCTGGTGGTGTTCAAAGGATGTATAAGAGTGTTCTGGTGGTGTTCAAATTATGTATGGGAGTGAAGGAAAGAGAGGAAAATTGTAATAAATTTGTTGTTATTATCGAAAGAGTGGATATTTATGTTCTATTACCAGAAAACGAGAAAATTGGGTGATGTGTGTGTGTTGTTGGGGGACTTGGGATGAGTTGTGTTCATTAAGTCTCGAGAATGTGGGTTTCTTGTGTGAATTTTAAAGAAATAATGTGAATTATCCATAAATTTTAATGAAATAATGCGGATTTTGCGTCAATTTTAATGAAAATAAAGATCTTTTTGATGTATTTACCAATGTATTCGTAAAATGTAAAAACAAATTGAGACATATTGTGGGTATTAAAACGTCTGAAAATTTGAATTATTACGTAACCTTAATATGTGATAGGTAAAAAAATTGAAACAAGTGAAAATTGTGAGTTGTATTACTCAGATGGAGCAGCGAGGAGTGTTAGTTGTGGGGAGATGGGGTAATGGGTGGAGCCTCTGGAGGTGGATGTGGAGAGGTTCGGGTGAGATGGAGAGGGTCATGTGATTTAAGGAAATGGTGCAGGGTGGAGTGTTAGTTGTGGGATGGGTTGTGTGTGTGTGTGTGTGTGTGTACACTCACCTATTTGTACTCACCTATTTGTGGTTGCAGGGGTCGAGTCATAGCTCCTGGCCCCGCCTCTTCACTGATTGCTACTAGGTCCTCTCTCTCCCTGGTCCATGAGCTTTATCAAACCTCGTCTTAAAACTTGTATGGTTCCTGCCTCCACTACGTCACTTTCTAGGCTATTCCACTTCCTGACAACTCAATGACTGAAGAAATATTTCTTAACATCCCTTTGACTCATAGGAGCCTTCAACTTCCAATTGTGACCCCTTGTTTCTGTGTTCCCTCTCTGGAACAACTTGTGTCTGTCTACCTTATCTATTCCTCGCAGTATTTTATGTCGTTATCATGTCTCCCCTAACACTCCTGTCCTCTAGTGTCGTCAGGCCGATTTCCCATAACCTTTCTTCGTAGGACAATCACCTTAGCTCTGGGACTAGTCTTGTTGTGTACTCATCTAGTTGTTGTGTGTGTGTGTGTGTGTGTGTGTGTGTGTGTGTGTGTGTGTGCGATAGTTGATGATGGTCTTAGTTCAAGATCGAGTGTGAGTATTTTAAAGAATGGGTTGAGTATACATATTTTATAACCAGACTTTAATCCTCTCTATGGTAGAGTTGAGTGGTGGTGGTGGTGAGGTAGAGAGAGAGAGCAGGTCAGATCATGACCTCAGGCGCCTGGGAGTGATCTGAGATCTTATCTGAGGTAACTCAGATAAGACCTCAGGCGCCTGGGAGTGACCTGAGATCTTATATGAGGTAACTCAGATAAGATCCCAGACGGCCCTCGCCAGTCATATAAGGTCATTTGAGCAGAAGATGGCACCTAGACTTTAGGAGGGGGGGGGGGTGAAGAGAGAGTGGAAGTTATAACAATCTTTTGTCGTATTAACGAAATTAACGTGTTAATTCGTGATATGAAAAAATTTAAACATGTTGTAGGTATTAAAACGTCTGAAAAATTTATCGTATTCGCGAAATCCTAATTCGTAATATGTAAAAATTGTGACAATTGAATTTAGTGAAAAAGTCTTTATAAGTTGTAAGTGTTGTGGATGAACTAGAGAAAATGTGTATTGAAATTGTATTTTTTGTTGAACTAGGAAAAATGTGTAATGTTTTCTCTATGTTGATTTTAGTCAGTGACTTGTATTACCCGTATGGGGACTTTTTTTTTACCTGAAAAAAAATTGTTGTTATTAAGGTAAGAGTGAAACTTTTTATTCTGTTACCCAAAAAATGTGGAAAATTGTATTATCGAAAGAGTGGAAAATAAATGAAGAAAAAATATTGTGTATTAGTGTTATCCTGTTTTAACATGTTAGCCTGTGTTTTACTTGTGATGACGTCACACCCCACCTGTGTTTACTCACCGGTCAGTGACGTTACCGATGGTTATCACGTGATGTCATGTGAAAACCCCCATAGGAGACCATGCCCCATAGGAGGTTACCAACTCTGACACTCATAGGGGGGTAACTCAAAACTTGATCCAAGGAAATGGAACATTGAAAAAATGGTATTATTCGTGAAAATCGAGGTAAAATCTTGATCCAATGAGATGGAGGTAAAATCTTGATCCGAGGAAGTGGAGCATTGAAAAAAATGGAAAAATTGTATTTTTGATATCAAGAAAAAAAATGAAACATCAAAATTTTGAGGAAAACGTGGTGGGAGTTCAGGAGGGGTAAAAATATGATCCAAGGAAGTGGAGGTAAAATCTTGATCTGAGGAATTGGAAATCCCTCTAAAATTCGTAAAATTTGTCAACATTCTCGAAAAGTGGGTAAAATTGGTACTTAAAGGATAGGGGGGGGGGTGAAGACAAGGGAACCTTCAAAAAAATATGAAATTCGAAAATTCGAAAAACAAATTCTAAATTTCGATAAAAAATCGAGGAGTGGTGCGATCCGGAGGACGCAGCAGAAGGCGCAGCGGGAGGGTGCGGGCGTGGGGCGTGGGTGAGGTCAGGGTCACCAAGGTGTGAAAAGGCGGCATCTTTTGATGGACCGAACAGAAGTGGGCCATACAGAAGTAATCCCTACTACTGTGGACCCTCTGAAACGTTCGAGCGGTATTTCAGAAATACTAATATTTTATTGCAATAAACATTAAGAAGTACTGGTGTGGGATCTCTCAAACGATAGTGTCGGACTACAGAATCGCTAGTGTGAGACAACTGTAAAGTAGTGAGTGGTTACATGAACGATAATGTGGGGTCCACGAAAACGTTGATGGGACAACTGAAACATGAGTGTGGATCCATAGAAGGGTTAATATGGGACTACAGAACCGTTAGAATGGGTCCAGAGAATTGTTAGTATGGGACGACAGACATATTAGAATGGGAAGAGAAATGTTAGAATGGGAACCATAGAAATGGTAGAGGACCTCAGAAATGTTAGTATTGTACAACATAAATGTTAGTATTGTCCAACATAAATGTTAGTATTGTCCAACAGAAATGTTAGTATTGTCCAACAGAAATGTTAGTATTGTCCAACAGAAATGTTAGTATTGTCCAACAGAAATGTTAGTATTGTCCAACAGAAATGTTAGTATTGTCCAACAGAAATGTTAGTATTGTCCAACAGAAATGTTAGTATTGTCCAACAGAAATGTTAGTATTGTCCAACAGAAATGTTAGTATTGTCCAACAGAAATGTTAGTATTGTCCAACAGAAATGTTAGTATTGTCCAACAGAAATGTTAGTATTGTCCAACAGAAATGTTAGTATTGTCCAACAGAAATGTTAGTATTGTCCAACAGAAATGTTAGTATTGTCCAACAGAAATGTTAGTATTGTCCAACAGAAATGTTAGTATTGTCCAACAGAAATGTTAGTATTGTCCAACAGAAATGTTAGTATTGTCCAACAGAAATGTTAGTATTGTCCAACAGAAATGTTAGTATTGTCCAACAGAAATGTTGTATTGTCCAACAGAAATGTTAGTATTGTCCAACAGAAATGTTAGTATTGTCCAACAGAAATGATAGTATTGTCCAACAGAAATGTTAGTATTGTCCAACAGAAATGTTAGTATTGTCCAACAGAAATGTTAGTATTGTCCAACAGAAATGTTAGTATTGTCCAACAGAAATGTTGTATTGTCCAACAGAAATGTTAGTATTGTCCAACAGAAATGTTAGTATTGTCCAACAGAAATGTTAGTATTGTCCAACAGAAATGTTAGTATTGTCCAACAGAAATGTTAGTATTGTCCAACAGAAATGTTAGTATTGTACAACAGAAATGTTAGTATTGGACCACAGAAAAGTTTGTATTGTACCATAGACATGTAATCATGGAATAGTAAGGATATCATTGATTGTCATCGTCAGAATTGATAAGTCCATTGAAAATCACTGAAGCAAATTTAGACGACCTGTCTCACTCTTTATTGATTCAAGTCAGTATTATTGTCCCTCACGTACACAGGCATAATGGCGCCAGCACGCACACTCAAAAGAGCAAACACCTGCAACTACAAATAGGAGTGAGTTTACACACACACACACACACACACACACACACACACACATACACATACACACACACACACACAAAGTACAGAAGACAAAGGACCCAGGAAAATAAAGAGATTAGCCGAAGAGCCAGAAACGAATATGCACAGGTAAGAAGGGAGGCTCAGCGACAATATGAAAATGATATAGCATCAAAAGTCAAGTCTGACCCGAAGCTGTTGTATAGCCACATCAGGAGGAAAACAACAGTCAAGGACCAGGTAATCAGGCTGAGAAAGGAAGGTGGGGAGTTCACAATAAACGACCAAGAGGTATGTGAGGAGCTCAACATGAGATTTAAAGAAGTATTTACACAGGAGACAGGAAGGACTCCAGGAATTCAGAATAGGGAGGTATACCAACAAGTGCTGGATGAAATACACACAACCGAGGATGAGGTGAAGAAGCTGCTATGTGAACTCGATACCTCAAAAGCGGTGGGACCGGACAACATTTCTCCGTGGGTCCTTAGAGAGGGAGCAGAGATGTTGTGTGTGCCACTAACACAAATCTTCAACACATCCATTGAAACTGGGCAACTACCTGAGGCGTGGAAGATGGCAAATGTAGTCCCAATTTTTAAGAAAGGAGACAGACACGAGGCATTAAACTACAGACCTGTGTCACTGACGTGTATAGTATGCAAAGTCATGGAGAAGATCATCAGGAGGAGAGTGGTGGAGCACCTAGAAAGACACAAGCTTATAAACGACAACCAGCACGGTTTCAGGGAAGGAAAATCCTGTGTCACAAACCTACTGGAGTTTTATGACAAGGTAACAGAAGTAAGACACGAGATAGAGGGTGGATAGACTGCATTTTTTGGACTGCAAGAAGGCGTTCGACACAGTTCCTCACAAGAGATTAATGCAAAAGCTAGAGGATCAGGCACACGTAACAGGAAAAGCACTGCAATGGATCAGAGAATATCTGACAGGAGGCAACAACGAGTCATGGTACGTGACGAGATGTCAGAGTGGGCACCTGTGACGAGTGGAGTTCCACAAGGGTCAGTCCTAGGACCTGTACTGTTTTTGGTATATGTGAATGACATAACGGAAGGGATAGACTCAGAAGTGTCCCTGTTTGCAGATGATGTGAAGTTAATGAGAAGAATCAAATCAGTCGAGGATCAGGCAGGACTACAAAGAGACCTGGACAGGCTGCAAGCCTGGTCCAGTAACTGGCTCCTTGAATTTAACCCTGCCAAATGTAAAGTCATGAATATCGGGGAGGGCAAAGAAGACCGCAGACAGAGTATAGTCTAGGTGGCCAAAGACTGCAAATCTCACTCAAAGAAAAGATCTTGGGGTGAGTATAATACCGAGCACATCTCCTGAGGCACACATCAATCAGATAACTGCTGCAGCATACGGGCGGCTGGCAAACCTAAGAATAGCGTTCCAATACCTCACTAAGGAATCATTCAAGACTCTGTATACCATATACGTCAGGCCCATACTAGAGTATGCAGCACCAGTTTGGAACCCACACCTGGTCAAGCACGTCAAAATTAGAGAAAGTGCAAAGGTTTGCAACAAGACTAGTCCCAGAGCTAAGGGGATTGTCCTACGAAGAAAGGTTAAGGTAAATCGGCCTGACGACACTAGAGGACAGGAGGGTTAGGGGAGACATGATAACGATATATAAAATACTGCGAGGAATAGATAAGGTGGACAGAGACAAGATGTTCCAGAGAGGGGACACAGAAACAAGGGGTCACAATTGGAAGTTGAAGACTCCTATGAGTCAAAGGGATGTTAGGAAGTATTTCTTCAGTCATAGAGTTGTCAGGAAGTGGAATAGCTTAGAAAGCGACATAGTGGAGGCAGGAACCATACATAGTTTTAAGACTAGGTTTGATAAACCTCATGGAGCAGGGATAGAGAGGACCTAGTAGCAATCAGTGAAGAGGCGGGGCCAGGAGCTATGACTCGACCCGTGCAACCACAAATAGGTGAGTACAAATAGGTGAGTACACGGGTGAAGAAGTCACGCATTTGAGCTCCGTAAATTTGCGTTTTTCCTGGCAGTCCCAGAAGGAATAGAGTGCAGCAAATAGGCGTGTGCAAATCTTAAAGTGCATATAATCATTTAAACCCCACAAAAGGGAAATATAAGTGATCACAGAAGAGAAAAATATGGATAATAGTGCCAAGTGTATAGTGCTTGCCCAGAATAAGGCCGTTACTGGAGGGTGCCATAAAAGAAGTGGGTTGTGAATGGAGCAAAGGAAGATCAATGAGGGGAATCAATGAAGTTCAGGGACTAACATATTTCCAAGAGCAGAAAAGTAAAGAAAAGAAAACTATTAACATAACCACAGGAAAAAAAATAAGATACAAGTGCTTGATAGGAATAGGAGGCAAGATGGGAACAGGGAAGCGGTTGTTAAGTAGGCCTAACGGTGTTTCCACACAGTATGTCGTGGTGTATATGAAGAATAAGTGTGACCCAAGACAGAGAGATAAGGATAGATGTGTCAGTGAATACAGTGAAAAAGAAACGGAGGAGAAGCAAGAAACCAGGAGTACGCCACATTGAGAGGAAACATCGTGCAGCACCAACTTAGCAGAATCCGGACATAATGTACAAACACCTTTTTGTGGTTGTATGAGGAATCTGGCCCTGCTATATTGACAGCTGAGAGTCATAATCCCTGCTCTGGAGAGCTGAATATCATACATAGAGTACTTAACACATAGTAAGGGAGAGAAATCGGGGAATTGACTTAGGGAGGAGCCTCATGCTAGTGTCACACACAGCGAGCAAGCGCGCATGCGCTAAGGTCAGACAAATACACTAACGGGTAAGTGCATAGAGTATCATACATAGCAGCATATGTGTGGAAAACCTAGGATAGCCGGAAAGCCAGACAGAGGGACTTATTTTATTGCTAAATTAAGGTAGGACTCAACATTTAACTGCTACAACCAAAACACACACACACACTCACACACTCAAACAAACACACACACACACACACACACACACACACACACACACACACACACACAGCACGCCCCGATAGCATGGTGGCTAGCGCTCTTGCTTCATGCACAGAGGGCCCAGGTTCAATTCCCGGCGGGGCCGAAACATTTCGAAGTGTTTCCTTCACACACACACACACACACACACACACACACACACACACACACACACACACACACACACATACATACATACAACAGGCCTAGTGTCTAATCGACATGTGCCTAGGACAAAATGGTAACTAACAGCAGACACTGGGAAAAGTAACCGTAACCCCGTCCATCCCCCTCTGCCATTTTTGTTCTCTCTCTCTACCCAGCTGTCTATCAACCCCTTCTCTCATCTTCTTCCTCTTCCTTTTCCTCCTCCTCCTCTCCCATCTTCTTCTCCCTCTCCCCCTAGCCATACACCCCACCCCATCCCAAAACCCAGGCACTAACCCACACTCTCTATCTCTATCACTCTGCCTCCCCCTCTTACTCTCCTACCTTCCATTCTCTCTCTCTCTCTTTATCTTTCTCCCTCTCTCTATCTCTCTTACTCTTCACCTTCCATTCATATTTCTCCTCTTCCCCCGCCTTATCCCCCATCTTCCCCCCTAGCCTTTCCCTTCACCTCCATTTCCCCTCTCCTTGCACCCCACTGTCCTTTCCCCATCTCTCTCCCCCTTTTCCAAAATTATAAATGCGACAAAAACTTTCCATCCCTTATGTAAACACTTGGTCTACACATCCCCTACACTTCCTAAAGCCTCCATGTTCATCTCTCCATCTTACCCTTAATTCTTTCAATAATAACTCTACCATACACCTTTCTAGGTATACTTAACAGAATTATTCCTTTATAATTCTAATACTCTCTTTTGCCCCCTTTGCCTTTATACATAGGAACTATGCATGTTCTCTGCCAATCCCTAGGTGCCTTCCCCTCTATCATACATTTATGATATAAAAGCGCCATCTACAAAACTGTATACCCATCTTCTTTTAACAAACACTTCTGTCTTGATTCCAACAATCCCAGCTGCTTTACCTCCTTTCTTTTTATCCACAGCCTCACGCTAAAAAAAAAATAGTTAATTACAAATTATATTTAATGCAACTCAAAATAAATGTAAAATCTTCCTTTAGTAAGAATTAACATCACTGAACGTTTGAAGCCGATTAAGGCTCAGGATGCAACGATTCTAAGTTGTTGTATGTGCTAATGCGCAAAATTAGTCTGCAATTAAAGATTAAAACCGTACAAAGTTTGTTCAATAAAATATTTGCAACGTGATTTTGAAGGATAAAAGTTTATACACTATTTTACACACAAAATCAGCAAATGTGTTCCTCGACGCTTCTGTAACTTGTCACATTCTATAGTTTCTAGAACCCTTTTTTTCCAGTAAAATGAAGCCAATAGAATAAAGCATTCTCAGGGTATAAATTAATTAGCAAAATTTTGGAGGGCGAAAAGATAAAAAAAAGAAAACAAAAATAAGAAAGATTTAGCCAACTAATTATAGATAACTCTTGAAGGAAGCCAGATAAGAGAATAAAAAATGAGTTGGATAAAAGTAAAAATGATAAAGGGTAGGAAAAGAATAGGGAGAGAGATGGGTAGAAGAGAGGTGGGAAGGTGGAAGAGTAGAAAGTTGGAAGGGAGGGAGAAGCTGTGACCTGCCTCTTACTGTAGCTTAGGGTATTAGCAAGACTTGGACAGTGAGGGCATAATGAAGAAAGCTGCATCCTCTAATACTCTGCCCAGCAATTAACCACGTATTGGGGCTCAACCAAGGCAATATTTTTCTCTCTTAAATTAACGAAGGAGGTCTCGCCTCAGGCCTTATTGGTTATTTACTCTCTGAGAATTCTCTTTTGCTTAAATGGTTAATTGGATTACAGCGAGGAAACGAGGAACTTTCGGTATTGACAACGAAAAGGAAATAAGGTATATATATATATATATATATATATATATATATATATATATATATATATATATATATATATATATATAAAACAAGAACTTATTTAATTAAAATTAAGTCCTTTTAAAATTTTCTCTTACACTTTTATAGATATATATTTTTTCATTTATTTTAATATAAAAAATAATAATTTTGTACCAAAAGAATCTTAGAAACTTACCTAACCTTATTTTAACAAGCGCAATTTAATTTAGCCTAATTCAAATAAATATATTATAGATAAGGTTACAATAATTTAATAATAAACAAACACAATGAAATATATTGTTTTCGTTAGGTTAAGAATGATTTTTGCGAAATTATTGCATACTCAAATTTTCGCTTGCCTTATTCGGCAAGAGCGTTGCTATTTAAGCCAAAATAGCAAGTTTTACCTATTCGTGTCGAATAGGTAAAACTTGTTTTTGGCTGGTGCTGTATACTTCAATATGGCCTGACATACATGGTGTACAGAGTCTAAACGTTTCTTTACTGAGGTATCGGAACGCTATTCTTAGGTTTGAAAGGAGCCCATATGTTGCTGGTGCAGCAGTTATCTGGTTGATGTGTGCCTCAGGAGATGTGCTCTGTATTATACTCACCCCAAAATTCTTTTTCTTGAGTGATGTTTGCAGTCTTTGGCCACCTAGACTATACTCTGTCTGCGGTCTTTGCCCTTATCTGATCTTCATAACTTTGCATTTGGCAGGGTTTAATTCGAGAGTCAGTCGCTTTACCAGGCTTGCAGCCTGTCCAGGCCTCCTAGTCATGCCTGAACTTCATCCGATTTAATTATTCTCATTACCTTCTCATTATCTTCAAACAGGGACACTTCTGAGTCTATCTATTCTGTCATGTCATTAACATATTCCAAAAACAGCACTAGTCCTAGGACTGACCTCAGTGCAATCCCGCTCGTCACAGGCGCCCATTCTGACACCTCATCATGTACCATGACTCGTTGTTGCCTCCCTGTCAGGTATTCTCTGATCCATTGCAGTGTCTTTCCTGTTACGCGTGCCTGTTCCTCTAGCGTTTGTACTCATCTCGTTTGAGGAACTGTGTTGAAGGCCTTCTTGCAGTCCAAGTAAATACAATCTATCCATCCCTCTCTCGTGTCTTACTTCCGTTACCTTGTCATAAAACTCCAGTAGATTTTGGACATAGGATTTCCCTTTCCTGAGACCGTGCTGGCTGTCGTTAATAAGCTTGTTCCTTTCGAGGTGCTCCACCACTCTCCTCCTGATAATCTTCTCCATGCATTTGCATACTATACACGTCAGTGACACTGATCTGTAGTTTAATGCCTTGTGTCTGTCTACTGTCTTTAAAATTTGGACTACATTTGTCATACCTCAAGTAGTTGCATAGTTTCAATGGATGTGTTGAGTTTTGTTATTGGCACACACAGCGTCTCTGCTCCCTCTCTATGGACCCACGGATAAATGTCAAATCCCACTGTTTTTGTGAACTCCCCACCTTCCTTCTTCAGCCTGATTACCTTGTCCTTGACTGTTTTCCTTCTAATGTGGCTATACAACAGCTTCGGGTCATACTTAGACTTCTGATGCTATGTCGTTTTCCTTCAGTCGCTGGGCCTATCTCCTTATCTGTGCATACTCATTTCTGGCACTTCAACTAATGTCTTTATTTTCCCGGGACCTTTGCCTTCTGCTTTTTTCCATTCTCTAGAGCACTTACTTTCTCGCTCCCTACACTTTTGTGTGAACCAAGGGCTCGTTCTGGTCTTCCCATTTATTTCTGTTGCCCTTAAGAACAAACCTCTCGTCTGCCTCCTTGCATTTTGGTGTCATGTAGTCCATCATCTTCTCAATGTATGAACTACTAAAGGTGAAAACAAGGTCCAGTCTTGCTGGTCCATCCTCACCTCTCTCTCTGGTAGTGTACGACCTAACATGTTGATGCATGAGGTTTCCCAGTACCACATCCATCATCTTGGCTTTCCATGTTTCGAGGCCCCCATGTGACTCCTGGTTTTCCCAGTCAATCTCTTTGTGACAAATAGAAACTTTTGCTCTGTGTTTGTGTGTGTGTGTGTGTGTGTGTGTGTGTGTGTGTGTGTGTGTGTGTGTTGTGTTAGTGAGTGTGTGTGGTGTGTGTGTATTGTGTGTGTGATGTGTGTGAGTGATGTGTGTGAGTGATGTGTGTGCGTGATGTGTGTGCATGATTTGTGTTTGTGTGTGTGTGTGTGTGTGTGTGTGTGTGTGTGTGTGTACTCACCTAATTGTACTCACCTACCTAATTGTGGTTGCAGGGGTCGAGACTCAGCTCTTGTCCCCGCCACTTCACTGATCGCTACTGGGTCCTCCCTCTCCCTGCTCCATGAGCTTTATCATACCTCGTCTTAAAGCTATGTATGGTTCCTGCCTCCACTACATCACTTGCTAGACTATTCCACTTCCTGACAACTCTATCACTAAAGACATACTTCCTAACATCCCTTTGATTCATCTGAGTCTTCAACTTCCAATTGTGACCCCTTGTTTCTGTGTCTCCTCTCTGGAAAATCCTGTCTATGTCCACCTTGTCTATTCCACGCAGTATTTTGTATGTCGTTATCATGTTTCTCCTAACCCTCCTATCCTCCAGTGTCGTCAGGCCGATTTCCCTTAGCCTTTCTTCGTAGGATATTCCCCTTTGCTCTGGAACTAACCTTGTTGCAAATCTTTGCACTTTCTCTAATTTCTTGACGTGCTTGACCAGGTTTGGGTTCCAAACTGGTGATGCATCCTCCAGTATGGGCCTGACGTACACGGTGTACAGTGTCTTGAACGATTCCTTACTAAGGTATCGGAACGCTATTCTCAGGTTAGCCAGGCTGCATATATAGGCATATATAGGTATATATAGGCGTATCAAAAGAGGGGATGAACAAATAAGAAATCAATATTTTCTATTAAAGAGAGAAATAAAAAGTAGAATAAGAAAAACAAAAAGGGATTATGAGGCTACGGTCGCAAGGGATTCGAAGACTAACCCAAAAGGGTTCTTTCAGGTATACAGAAGTAAGATTAGGGACAAGATAGGCCCACTTAATAGTAACTCAGGACAGATCACGGACAGTGATAAGGATATGTGTGAAATTTTCAATACTTACTTCCTCTCAGTTTTTACTCAGGAACATACTAGCGGAATTCCAGAAATAATAAATTATGTTGAACAGGAAGATAATAGACTATGCTCGATTGGGGTAACTAGTGACATGGTCCTCAGACAAATAGAGAAATTAAAACCTAACAAATCCCCAGGCCTTGATGAACTGTTTGCAAGAGTTTTATAGGAATGTAAAGAGGAACTTAGCAAACCTCTGGCAAATCTTTTCAATATATCACTACAAACTGGCATAGTGCCAGACAAGTGGAAAAGGGCAAATGTAATACCTATTTACAAGGCAGGTGACAGGTCCTTAGCTTCGAACTATTGACCAATAAGCCTTACCTCCATAGTTGGTAAATTTATGGAATCAATAATTGCCGAGGCAATTCGTAGCCATCTTGAAAAGCATAAATTGATTAACGAATCTCAACACGATTTTACTAAGGGGCGTTCCTGTCTTACGAATTTACTAACTTTTTTCACTAAGGTGTTTGAGGAGGTAGATCATGGTAATGAATATGATATTGTGTATATGGACTTCAGTAAGGCTTTCGATAAAGTTCCACATCAGAGGCTATTGAGGAAACTTAAGGCACACGGAATAGGAAGAGAATTTTTTTCATGGGTAGAGGCATGGTTGATAAATAGGCGGCAGAGAGTTTGTTTGCATAAATGGAGAAAAATCAGAATGGGGGCACGTCTCAAGCGGTGTTCCACAGGGGTCAGTTTTGGGCCCCCTCTTGTTTACAATTTACATAAACGACATAGATGAGGGAATAAATAGCAACATAAGCAAATTTGATGATGACACCAAAATAAGCCGTCCAATTCATTCTAATGAGGACATTAGAGCACTCCAGGATGATTTGAATAGACTGATGCAGTGGTCGGAGAAGTGGCAGATGCAGTTTAATGTAGACAAATGCAAAGTTCTAAATGTTGGGCAGTACAATAACCATGCCACATATAAACTGAATAATGTAGATCTTATTAGTTGTGATTGCGAGAAGGATTTAGGAGTTCTGGTTAGTAGTAATCTGAAACCAAGACAACAGTGCATAAGTGTTCGCAATAAAACTAACAGAATCCTTGGCTTCATATCAAGAAGTATAAATAATAGAAGTCCTCAGGTTGTTCTTCAACTCTATATATCTTTGGTTAGGCCTCATTTAGATTATGCTGCACAGTTCTTGTCACCGTATTACAGAATGGATATAAATGCACTGGAAAGCGTACAGAGGATGACAAAGTTGATCCCATGTATCAGAAATCTTCCCTATGAGGATAGACTGAGGGCCTTGAATCTGCATTCTCTAGAAAGGCGTAGAATTAGGGGGGATATGATTGAGGTGTATAAATGGAAAACGGGAATAAATAAGGGAGGTGTAAATAGCGTGCTGAAAATATCCAGCCAAGACAGGACTCGCAGCAATAGTTTCAAGTTGGAAAAGTTCAGATTCAGGAAGGATATAGGATAGCACTTGTTTGGTAATAGAGTTGTGGATGAGTGGAACAAACTCCCGAGTACCGTCATAGGGGCTAGGACGTTGTGTAGGTTAGATAAATACATGAGTGGGTGTGGGTGGGTGTGAGTTGGACCTGACTAGCTTGTGCTACTAGGTTAGATGCCGTACTAATTCCTTAAGTGGAAGTGACCTGACTACCTGGAGAGGGTTAACTCCAGGTGGGGTGCGGGTGTGTGCGAGTTGATCCTGACTAGCTTGTGCTACTAGGTCAGATGCTGTGCTCCTTCCTTAAGTGAATGTAACCTGACCTGGCTGGGTCGGGGCATTGGCTTAAGCTGGTTGGAGACTTGGACCTGCCTCGCATTGGCCAGTAGGCCTGCTGCCATGTTCCTTCTTTCTTATGTTCTTATACTCACTCCAAGATCTTTCTCCTTGAGCGAGGGTTGCAGTCTTTGGCTACCTAGTCTATGCTCTGTCTGCGGTCTCCTTTGCTTTTCCCCGGTCTTCATGACTTTATAATTTGACGGGGTTAAATTCGAAAATCCAGTTGCTGGACCAGGTGTCCATCCTGTCCAGATCTCTTTGTAGTCCTGCCTGATCCTCATCTGATTTAATTCTACTTATTAATTTCACATCATCTGCGAACAGGGACACTTCTGAGTGTATTCCTTCCATCATGTCATTCACATATACCAAAAATAGCACAGGTCCTCGGACTGACCCCTGCGGGACCCTGCTAGTCACGATGACTCGTTCTTGCCTCCCTATCAGGTATTCTCTGATCCATTGCAGAGCCCTTCCTGTTATAAGCTCCTGATCCTCTAGCTTCTGCACTAATCTCTTGTGAGGAACTGTGTCGAAAGCCTTATTGCAGTCCAAGAAAATGCAATCGACCCACACCTCTCTCTCGTGTCTTGCTTCTGTTACTTTGTCATAAAATTCCAGAAGGTTTGTGACACAGGATTTGCCTTCCATGAATCTGTGCTGCTTGTCGTTTATATTCTTGTTCCGTTCCAGGTGCTCCAAAACTCTCCTCCTGATAATCTTCTGCATGACTTTGCATACTATACACATTAGTGACACAGGTCTATAGTTTAGTGCCTCTTTTCTGTCTCCTTTTTTGGAAATGGGAACTACATTTGCCGTCTTCCATACCTCAGGTAGTTGCCCAGTTTCAAGGGATGTGTTGAAGATTGTGGTTAGTGGCACACACAGCGTATCTTCTCCCTCTCTAAGAACCCATCGCCTTTGAGGTATCAAGGTTACTTAGCAGCTTCTTCACCTCCTCCTCAGTTGTGTGTTTGTCATCCAACACTTGTTGGAATATTCCTTTTTGGTGTCCAATTCTGTTCTGTCTTCCCAGAGTCCTTTCTCCACTGTAAATACTTCCTTAAATCTTGTGTTTAGCTCCTCACATATCTCTTAAACGTTTCTTGAGTTCCCCACCTTCTTTCCTCAGCCTGATCACCTTGTCTTTGACTGTTGTCTTCCTCCTAATGTGGCTTTACAGCACTTTCGGGTCAGACTTGACTTTCGATGCTATGTCGTTTTCGTACTATCGCTGAGCCTCCCTCCTTATCTGTGCATACTCGTTTCTGGCTCTCCGACTAATCTTTTTATTTTCCTGGGTCCTTTGCCTTCTACATTTTCAATTTTCCATTCTCTAGTGCATCTGGTTTTTGCTTCCCTACACCTTCGGGTAAACCAAGGGCTCGGTATGGTCTTAACATTATTTCTGTTGCCCTTGGGAACAAACATTTCATCTGCCTCCTTGCAGTTTGTTATGTATTCCATCATTTCGTTTACTGACTTTCCTACCAATTCTCTGTCCCACTGAACCTCCTTCAGGAAGTTCCTCATACCTGTGTAGTCCCTCCTTTTATAGTTTGGCTTTTCCCATTAATTCCTGTTACCTTTTTCACTTGTAACTCTACTATATATTCAAAGTTCAAAACCACATGATCACTAGCTCCACGGGGCCTCTCATATGTGATGTCATCAATGTCTGAACTGCTCAGGGGTGAACACGAGGTCCAGTCTTGCTTGTTCATCCTCCACTCTCTCTCTGGTAGTGTCCCTGACATGTTGATGCATGAGGTTTTCCAGTACCACATTTATCATCATGTTTCGGGACCCCCGTGTTGCTCCAGGTTTTCCCAATCGATCTGCCTGTGGTTGAAATCGCCCATATCCAGTAACTTTGCTCTGCTCGTGTGAGCTCTTGCCACCTCAGCCAGTGTGTCCACTGTTGCTCTTTTGTTCTCTTTGTATTCCTCTCTTGGCCTCGTGCAGTTCTGTGGTGGATTATATCTCACTGCAATGACTACCTTATGTTCCCCAGACTGAATTGTACCTACCCTTTCTCCAATCTCGTCCATGCCTTTCATTTCCTCAAATCCCCATCGGTTTTTTTATGAGCAGTGCAACCCTCCTCCTCTCTTTCTGCTCCTTCTATCATTCCTCAGGATCTGATATCCCAGTAGGAAGTTTGCATCTCAGTGAGTTTCGTTTCTGTGACTGCTATGATGTCTGGGGACTTCTCATTGATTCTTTCATGCCACTCCTCATATTTCTTCGTTATTCCATCCGCGTTCGTGTACCAAATCTTTAACTTTTTTTCTATCACTGTGGTCCTGGGAGAATATTGGGGTTGGGGGAGGGGTTTATAATGAGGGGGTGGGTTCAGAGTGCCCATATTGGGCTGCTGTAGGGGTGAGGTTTGTGATGTGGGGGTGGGGATAGAGAGAACAGTGTGTGTTTTTTTTTTAGATTGTTCAGTTGCCTTGGGGTTGTTGTGGTTGGAGTCCTTCTGCGGGTGTTTCTGGTTGGTGTGTTTGCCCTTCCACCTGGGTCTGGGTTCTTCTGCTCATCTTCATCATTGTCTCTCGTTCTATAACTGTCTTTGTTCTGTCACGATCGAGGTACACTCTCCGGTTTGTCCCTCAGTCGTGCTTTCTCCTGCAGAATCCTGGTTCGAGTTGATTCTGCCTTGAAAATTACTTTGACAAGCTGTTTTCTTCCAATTGAAAACCACCCAATTCACCCTCATGATACCTTCAATCGCTTTTTTCTCCTCCTGTTTTCTTTCATCGTAGGTTTCCCTTTAGACTTCCTGGAGCCCGTAGACAAAAACTGACCTCTCTTTTTTATCCTCCCACTGTCTCCCATTGCATCCTCTGAGTTTTTTTAGTTCCTTCCATTGAAACGTTCTTGTCTTCAACCCCTGCCTTATTCTCACCTAGTTGTGGTTGCAGGGATCGAGTCATAGCTCCTGACCCCGGGGGGGGGTGAGGAATAGAGAGAGAGTAAGAATAACTCTCACATTCTTGAGGTAGTCTGATAATGCAGATATTTTTAAACACACATGTAATATTTATAGTTTAAAATATATTGGCTGTTTTTAAACCGGTACGGATGCTATAAAAATGACCGATAACCACCGATACCGATACCGATACTTCGGTATCGGAGGGTATCAGTACATCTCTAATTGTAACTATTACGAAAGTCGAATTTTGCAATCCAGAAAAGTCCAGATTTTATGGAACAAAAACACCACCATTGGAAATGCCAGAAATGAGGTGTCCTGATCTAACTTTTTTTTTCATTTTACTTAAAGAGTAAACTTTAATCGAAGTGTTCTACTTATTGCAATTAGGTTCCACCAGTCCTCGTTCTCACTGTCGTTGAACTGAGGAAAGTAACTATTGCTGATGTCACGCAAGTTAGGGCTGTCTTGAAGCAATAACTCAGCCAAAGTCTAAACTGGGAACACCGAGACGATTTGATTTATTGAACGCTAAAAACGGGCGCTTTCCTGACATTGAGTTACCAAGGTTTTTACCAGATGTGTTTTACCTGCAGAAGTTTCCTCATCTTAGCGCCCAAGGCAGTGAGTCGGCACGAGGAAGGCTTTTGGGAAGCTGCGCCATCTGGCAAAGTTTTCTATAACTGTTCCTTAATAACTATTCGTTGCGGGCTAGATGTAGTCCACTCCTCCGTAGGCTACTAAACCTCCACTTCCCCTGTGGTCTATCACAACAGCGTCAGGTACAATAACTATTTATGGAAGCTTAGTGATCAATGGAATCTTATGAATTTAGCTTGGAGGACAGCGGCCACTCACATTCTGAGATATTACTAACAATTTATGTCTGAAGAGAGAACCAAATGAAATGGAGTTAAATTTAGAGAAATTAACATGGTACTCATCATATAGAAGGCCAAAAGGGGTGTCATTATATTTGAAGGCCGAGATGTCATGGCACAAAAAAATAATTGAATATTTCCAGGTCTCAACATTCAGAATTATTCATATTATGATTCTAAGTAAAAGAATGTCAAATATCCAGGCACCTCATAGCAAATATGTAAACATTCTGTCATCAAAAGTGAGAACTCAATAAGATTTTGGGCAAAAAAAAAAAAGTTAGTAATGGTTAAAACTATGACCATAATTTTTAAAGGGGTGGACCGGTAAGCCAGCGGAAGGCCTCGGTCAGACGACCAGAAGCTCCGACAGTGGGTAGTCATCTGACTAAAGACCCGCGTCAGGAAACACTTGTCCAGTTTCCTGACGAACCCTACCTAACCTAAGATTTTGGCATTAGGTAAGAAACGTTTAGACCTTCCGAAAAATCAAGTGGAAGGTAAATGTCCTCACACACCTATAATTAAGTCTAGACCCTTTGAATCCATCAATAAAAAGTCTCGACTTCTTGCAGCCAAAAGAGAAAAGTAAAGCAATCATATATCTTTATAATAATATCTTTATTTACTACAAGTACATGTACATGGTATACAGGCCTAGCTGACATCAGTGACATACTACTATATAGAAAGTCCCTTGTTATGCTGAGCATTTCGGGCAGATTAGGTCAGTGTCCTAGGATGCGACTCACACCAGTCGACTAACACCCAGGTACCCATTTTACTGATGGGGAACATAGACAACAGGTGTAAAGAAACACGCCTAATGTTTCTGCCCTGGCTGGGAATCGAACACAGGCCCTCGCCGTGTGAAGCGAGAGCTTTAGCCACCAGACCACCAGAGCCCCTATCATTATCAAAAACATTTCTATACACGCTTACACTAACAGAAAAAAGTCTGAAGACTTTAATAGCATAACATACGAAGTGTTATCAAAACGTTCTTGGAATGCCGCGATATATATAAATATATATATGCAAATTTCGCAAACCAAGCGATACAGGATGCAAAACATCCACGGGGGGAGTAGAATGATAGTTCTAGGCCTTTCGTGTTGCAATCAACACATCATCAGAAGCTTGTAAAATTGCAGAAAAGAGGAGGATGTCCAAGCAAATACGTTCCAAAAGGACCGTCTTCACTGGAGTGAGAGAGAAGAGAGAGAGAGAGAGAGAGAGAGAGAGAGAGAGAGAGAGAGAGAGAGAGAAAAGGGTACAGGAAGTGCCCACAGGCACACCAGTGCCAACAGCCAGAAGGATGAATACCATAGCATTAGAAAATCTCACAAGCATTGATATTGTAATAGCCTAAACGAAATTAACGTGGCAATAATAAATTCGGTCATATTCCACTATGATATCAGTAACTTTACATACATAAATAGTATATTATCAGTGATATAGAAGTCACTGGCAATTATGGGTTAGCCACCCACGGGACAGCGAGTTAATTTAAAGTGACGAGAAAACGGTAACATTTAAAGGGTAGACTTCTAAAATTTATGTAAAGGAAACGGGGCTCATTAAAATCAACTCATTCAACTCCCTCTGTGGTTGTTTGCATCCTGTATCACTTGGTTTACGATATTTGCATAATATGAATTCCTCTTGCCAAATCTTACTCCAATTCTCTAGACTTTTTCCTTCCTCTTCCTTTGCTGTTTCCTCTTATAAATCTGTACTTCTTAAGGCCCACAAAGCGCCTTTAAAATTAGTATTTTTACGAAAGTGCCTCAGAGAACAGGTATTACCGAAATCGCTTCTACAAAGAGGTTTGTTAATCTGTCGTCGACCCCATTTCATCAACTCTACAGGTTAGTAATTACTAAGAATGTTGATCTGCTTAAACACCAAAGAAAAATGTTATTTACTGAAGTTAGAACAGCCAAACAAAAGATTTTCAACATGGTACCACCCGAGTGGCAAGATCATTTATTAGATTATATATATTTAGGAGATTGAGAATAATAAAACTGAAAACGGAATGTTCACTGCTAGGAAGCTAAATCTCATAGCACAAAGTGGCTGGTCTCAACCTGCTAACCCGGAGTTTTTTATCAACCTGTCGAATGTTGAACTTACCCATGACTAGCAGACAGTATTGGGGTATGGGTTAAGTTTCGCGCCTGCTAGTGGGGACACTAATTATGTTGACCTTGCCAAATCTTTTTGCTATTTGGAAAAACAAGGGGACCTATCCCCTGAAACGTTCAACATCTGCAAAGGCATGGTATATGGAGCTTTGCTCAGACCTGTGGAATTGTCCTCAAAGATTTGTTAAGTCGTACCATGAAATAAAGAAAGATCTTGGACTTCATCTTACGAAACCTGACAAAGCAAATGTGATAGTTATTATGGACAAGGTAGATTATAGCGGAAAAATGAACACATTAGAAGACAGGGATACTTACGTACCCCTTAATAAGAACCCATTGGAAAAGGTTAATAGTTTAATAAACAACTTAGATCCTTACTGAGAGGTAAAAGAGGTAATGAGGAATTAATTAAACATTTACCGGAGAAATCTGCGACTCTCCCTTACATGTACTGTTTGATTAAAACCCACGAGCCCGCTTTTCAAGCCAGTCCTATTATTAGTTCTGTAGGATCGGCATCATATTCCTTGTCAAAATGGTTGGTAAAAATATTAACTCCTTTTTTGCATCATTTCTGAAGCCCACATAAAAAACAATGTTGATCTCATCGACTAATTGCAAAATATCAACCTGTCTAATGATTTTACACTTGTTAGTTTAGATGTCACTGCGTTGTTCACGAGAGTCCTTGTTCCCGACTTGCTGTCTTATTTAGAAGAAAAAATAGATGAGTCCTCTTTGCCTTTTGATAAAAATACCTTTATTGAATTGCTTAAGCTGTGTGTAGTTGATTGCAAGTTTGAGTTTGAGGGAAATACTATGCTTAAAAACAGGGAATGACGATGGGTAATTCGTTGTCCCCCTTATTGAGCAATCTGTATATGGATTTTTCGAGGATAGAGTGTTGAAAGATATCCTGCCATGTAGAGGTAAATGGTTCAGATATGTGGATGACATCTTATCTTTGGCCCTGGATACATTTAAACCAAGATTTAAGTCTTTAGTCCCGTCTATTAAATTCACTGTGGAGAAAGAGGTGGACTGTAAACTTCCAATCTTAGATGTGTTGATACACCGAGTTGATAGAAAGTTTAAGTTTACAGTATATAGGAAGACCACCAATGTGGGCCCATACATTCACTACTATTCCAACCATGAGACTAGAGTTAAAAGGAGTGTATTTCTTACTATGTTTCTGAGAGCCTATAGAGTGTGCAGTCCGGAGTTCCTAGATGAAGGAATTAGGAAAATGTTTTACATTGGCACGAAACTGTGGTATCCTAAAGTGTTTGTGGAATCTGCATTGCTGGGAGCTAAGAAAACTTATTACAGAACATAACCTAGAATAACACCTGAAACCTCACCAAGTGCTGGATTTAGCATTTGTTTTAAGTGTGCCTTAAACCGGTGAAACCTCCTGCTGACCCTGTCCAGTAAGGTTAAATGTTCTTCACATACTGCGATGTCAGGGAGGTCAATGTTGGTACTGGGAGCCCTGGGTTAATGTTTGTCCTTCAGGGCTTGTGCTGTAATCCTCTTTAAGGGGGGCTCCTTGTCGTGGTAAAGAGGCTATCGGTCTGAGGAATTGGACCTCTTGGTCTTCTTCCTCAGACCGAACCTAATACCCCCAATCCCCTCCCTTTTCCATCTTCCCCATCCTCCTTTTCCCTTTCCTCCTCCTCATCCCTCCCTTATTTCCTTCCCAGTTTTACCCTGGGAGCTTCTCTCCTCAGGCATTCTAGTTCCTAGTAGGGGAAGGGTATCGTAGTCCATCCCATTCCGTTGAGGTCCTTGGCGGTGGTGTAGTTTGCCGTGGAATCTGGATCGCCTGGGGTTGTCCGATCCCTCTCGGTCACTCGGGGGTGGCTTTGGGTATCTTTCGGGCGACGGGTGTATCTCTGGAGGCCACCTTTCGGATTCGGGGTGGTGGCCGAAGGCGGTATGCTTTGTGGCGGATATCCGGCCGCCCTCTCTTTTGTCCGCTGAGATGGCTCGGTGGATGTGAGGTTGCTATCCC
>WNWK01021192.1:22500-34453 GCA_009830355.1 Cherax destructor | reverse complement strand
GGACTAGTCTTGTTGCAAACCTTTTTTCTCTATTTTTTTTTGTGTTGGTTAAAATGTGGGTTCCAAACTGGTGCTGCATACTCCAGTAGGGCCTAACTAACAGTGTACAGGGTTGAACGATTCTTTATTAAGATGTCGAAATGTTGTTCTTATGTTTGCTAGGCGCCCGTATCCAGCAGTTATTTGGTTATGTGCGTCTCAGGAGATGTGCCTGGTGCTATACTCACCCCAAGATCTATTTCCTTGAGTGAGGTTTGTAGTCTCTGGCCCCCTAGACTGTACTCCGCCTGAAGCCTTCTTTGCCCTTCCTCAATCTTCATGACTTTGCACTTGGTGGGGTTGAACTCCAGGAGCCAATTTCTGGACCAGTCCTGCAGCCTGTCCAGATCCCTGTGTAGTTCTGCCTAGTCCTTGTCCGATTGAATTCTTCTCATCAACTTCACATCATCTGCAAACAGGGACACTTCGGAGGCTCTTCCTTCCGTCATGTCGTTCATAAATACCAGAAACAGCACCGGTCCGGTGTGTGTGTGTGTGTGTGTGTGTGTGTGTGTGTGTGTGTGTGTGTGTGTGTGTGTGTGTGAGTGTGTGTGTACTCACCTAGTTATACTCACCTAGTTGTGGTTTCAGGGGTCGATTCACAGCTCCTGGCCCCGGCTCTTCACTGGTCGCTACTAGGTCACTCTTCCTGCTTCATGAGCTTTATCATACCTCTTCTTAAAGCTATGTATGAATCCTGCCTCCACTACATCACTTCCCAGACATTTCTACTTCTGACAACTCTGTGACTGAAGAAATACTTCCTAACATCCCTGTGGTTCATCTGAATCTTCAACTTCCAACTATGACCTCTTGTTGCTGTGTTCCATCTCTGGAACATCTTGTCTCTGTCCTCCATGTCGATTCCTATCATTATTTTATATCATCATATCCCCCTATCTCTCTTAACCTCCAGTGTCGTCAGGTCGATTTCCCTTAACCTCTCCTCGTAGGACATGCCCCTTAGCTCCAGGACTAGTCTTGTTGCAACCCTTTGCATTTTCTCTAATTTCCATACGTGCGTGGCTAGGTGTGGGTTCAAAACTGGTGCTGTTTACTCCAATTTAGGCCTGACGTTCACGGTGTACAGGGTCCTGAACGATTTCTTAATGAGCTGTTGGAATGCTACTTTTGAGTTTGCTAGGCGCACGTATGCTGCAGCAGTTATTTGGTTGATGTGCCCGGTGATATACTCACTCCAAGATCTTTTTCTTTGAGTGAAGTTTGTAGTCTCTGGCCCCCTAGTCTGTACTCTATTTGGGGCCTTCTTTGCAATTCCTCAATGTTCATGACTTTGCACTTGGTGGGATTGATCTCCAGGAGCCAGTTTCTGGACTAGGCCTGCAGTCTGTCCAAATCCCTTTATAGGTCTGCCTAGTTTTCGTTCAATTGAATTTTTCACATTAACTTCACATCATCTGCAAACAGGGTCACTTCTGAGTCTATTCCTTCTATCATGTCGTTCACTTATACCAAAAACAGCACCAGTCCTAATACTAACCCCTGTGTAACCCCGCTCGCCACAGGCGCCCACGTACTATAACTCGCTGATGTGTTCCCGAAGGTATTCTCTGATCCATTGCAGTGCCTTCCTTGTTATACCTACCTGGTCCTCCAACTTTTGCACTAATCTCTTGCGTGGAACTGTGTTAAAAGCCTTTTTACAGTCCAAGAAAACGCAATCTACCCACCCTACTCTCTCTCTTGTCTTACTGCTGTCACTTTGTGAGAGAACTTCAGTAGGTTTGTGACACAGGATTTCTTGTCCCTGAACCCGTGCTGGTTGTCGTTGATGAGTTCATTCCTTTCTAGGTGCTCCACCACTCTTCTGATAATCTTCTCCAAGACTTTGCATACTATACATATCAGTGACACTGGTCTGTAGTTTAATGCTTCTTGTCTGCCTCTTTTTTTAAAAAATTGGGACTACATTTGCTGTCTTCCAAACCTCAGGTAGTCGCCCTGTTTCGATAGATGTGTTGAAGATTGTTGATAGTGGTACACATAGCTCCCTCTCTTAGGACCCATGGTTAGATGTTATGCGACCCCATCGCCTTTGAGGTATCTAGCTCGCTTAGCAGCCTCTTCACATCCTCCTCGGTTGTATGTTTTGTGTCCAACACTTAATGGTGTTTCCCACCTCTGCACCTTTCTGGAGTCCCTTCTGTCTCCTCTGTCAACTCTTCTTTGAATCTTATGTTGAACTCCTTATATACTTCTCGGTCGTTTCTTGTGATCTCCCCTCCTTTCTCAGCCTGGATTACCTGGTCCTTGACTGTTGTTTTCCTCCTGATGTGGCTGTACAACAGCTTCGGGTCAGATCTGGCTTTCGCTGCTATATCATTTTCGTATTGTAGTTGGGCCTCCCTTCTTACCAGTGCATATTCATTTCTGGCTCTACGACTGCTCTCCTTATTCTCCTAGGTCCTTTGCCTTCTATACTTCTTCCATTCTCTTGTACACTAGGTTTTGGCCCCTTTACACCTTTTAGTGAACCAAGGGGTCATCCTGGCCTTCTCGTTATTTCTGTTACCCTTGGGTATAAACCTCTCCTCAGTTTCCTTGCGTATTGTTGTCACATATACCATCATCTTATTTACTGACTTCCCTGCCAGTTCTCTGTCCCACTGAACCCCGTGCAGGAAATTCTTCATGCCTGTGTAGTTCCCTCTTTTGTAGTTTGGCTTCATTCGTCCAGCCCTTCCTGTTTCCCTCTCCACTTGTAACTGTACTATGTATTCGAAGCTCAGAACCACGTGGTCACTGGCCCCGAGGGGACTTTCATATGTGATGTCCTCAATATCTGCACTACTCAAGGTGAATACTAGGTCTAGTCTTGGTGGTTCGTCCTCTCCTCTCTCTCTGGTAGTGCCCCTTACGTGTTGGTACTTCAGATTTTTTTAGTACCAACTCCATCATCTTATCCCTCCACGTTTCTGGGCCCCCTTGTGGCTCCAGGTTCTCCCAGTCAATTTCCATGTGATTGAAGTCACCCGCAATCAGTAGCTTTGCCCTGCTCGCATGAGCCCTTCTGACCACTTCAGCCAATTTGTCAACCATCGCTCTGTTACTCTCATCATATCCTTGCCTTGGCCTCCTGCTGTTCTGTAGTGGGTTATACAGCAATGCAATTACCACCTTTGAACCTCCTCTCTCCAGCTAATCAAAATCCCATTAGTTTTTGATAAGAACATAAGAACATAAGAAAGAAGGAACACTGCAGCAGGCCTACTGGCCCATGCGAGGCAAGTCCAAATCTCCAACGGCTTAATCCAATGCCCCGACCCAGACAGGTCAGGTTACATTCACTTAAGGAAGGAGCACGTCATCTGACCTAGTAGCACAAGCTAGTCAGGACCAACTCAAACCCAACCGCACCCACTCATATAATTATCTAGCTTATCTTTAAAACTACACAACGTCTTAGCATCTATGACGGTACTCGGGAGTTTGTTCCACTCATCCACAACTCTATTACCAAACCAGTGCTTTCTTATATCCTTCCTGAATCTGAACTTTTCCAACTTGAAACCATTGCTGCGAGTCCTGTCTTGGCTGGATATTTTCAGCACGTTATTTACATCCCCTTTATTTATTCCTGTTTTCTATTTATACACCTCATTCATATCCCCCCTAATTCTACGCCTTTCTAGAGAGTGCAGATTCAGGGCCCTCAGTCTATCCTCATAGGGAAGATTTCTGATACAGGGGATCAACTTTGAGATCCTCCTTTGTACGTTTTCCAATGCATTTATATTCATTCTGTAATACGGTGACCAGAACTGTGCAGCATAATCTAAATGAGGCCTAACCAAAGATATATAGAGTTGAAGAACAACCTGAGGACATCTATTATTTATACTTCTTAATATGAAGCAAAGGATTCTGTTAGCTTTATTGCGAACACTTATGCACTGTTGTCTTGGCTTCAGATTACTACTAACCAGAACTCCTAAATCCTTCTCGCAATTACAAGTAATAAGATCTATATTATTCAGCTTATATGTTCCATCTGTCTTTCCTCAGGATATGATATCTTGTTGGAAAGATGGCATCTGTTATCATTCCTGTGAGCTTGATTTCTGTGAGAGCTATGATGTCGGTGATGGCTCTTTGATTCTTTCGTTCCTTTCCGTTGAGCTCCTCGTTTAATAGCGGTGTACCTGCTTTAGATGTCATGTCTCCTCTGAGCAATAGCCTTGTAACTCGCTTCAGCATAATTACCTCATAATGTAGGGCCCGTATCCTGGCTTCTGTGGTTTCAGCTTGCGACTCCCGTTTCTTCTCTGCCTCTGTATTCTTCTCCATTTTCACACAAAGCTGTGTGTGTGTGTGTGTGTGTGAATGTATGTATTTATGTGTACTAACCTAATTGTGGTTGCAGGTTACGAGTCATAACTTCTGGCCCCGCCTCTTGACTGGTCGCTACTAGGTTTACTCTTTCCCTGCCCCATGAGCTTAATCATACCTGCGTGTACTCACCTAGTTGTACTAACCTAGTTGTGGTTGCAGGGGTCGATTCACAGCTCCTGGCCCCGCCTCTTCACTGGCCGCAACTGGGTCACTCTCCCTGCGCAATGAGCTTTATCATACCTCTGCTTAAAGCTATGTATGGAGCCTACCTCCACTACATCGCTTCCTAAACTATTGCACTTCGTGACCACTCTGTGACTGAAGAAATACTTCCTAACATCTCTGTGATTCATCTGAGTCTTCAACTTCCAACTGTGTCCCCTTGTTGCTGTGTCCCATCTCTGCCTGGTGTGTGTAGTCACCTAATTGTACTCACCTGATTGTGGTTGCAGGGGTTGAGACTCAGCTCCCGGCCCCGCCTCTTCACTGTCCGCTACTGGGTCTCTGCTCTTCCTGCTCCATGAGCTTTATCATACCTCGTCTTAAAACTATGTATGGTTCCTGCCTCCACTATATCTTTCTCTAGACTATTCCACTTCCTGACTACTCTGTGGCTGAAGAAATGCTTCCTAACATCCCTTTGACTCATCTGAGTCTTCAGCTTCCAGTTGTGTCCCCTTGTTTCTGTGTTCCCTCTCTGGAACATCCTGTCACTGTCTACCTTGACGATTCCCCGCAGTATTTTGTATGTCGTTATCATGTCTCCTATGACCCTTCTTTCCTCCAGTGTTGTTAGTCCTATTTCCCTCAACCTTTCTTCATAGGACAGACCCCTGAGTTGTGGAACTAACCTTGTCGCAAACCTTTGCACTTTCTCTAGTTTCTTTACGTGCTTGACCAGGTGTGGGTTCTGTTAAGGTAACGGAACGCTAATCTTAGGTTTGCCAGTCGCCCATATGCTGCCGCAGTTATCTGGTTGATGTGTGCCTCCGGAGACGTGCTTGGCGTTATACTCACCCCAAGGTCTTTCTCCTTTGCCGAGGTTTGTAGCCTTTGTCAGCCTAGCCTGTACTCTGTGTGTGTGTGTGTGTTAGTTACCATTTTGTGCTAGGCACATGTCAATTAGACACTAGACACGGGAATTGAACCCGGCCCCTCCGTGCGTGAAGCGAGAGCTTTACCCACTAGGCCACCGGTGTGTGTGTGTGTACTCACCTATTTGTGGTTGCAGGGGTCGATTCATAGCTCCTGGACCCGCCTCTTCACTTATTGCTACTAGGTCCTCTCTCTCCCAGCTCCATGAGCTTTATCAAACCTCGTCTTAAAACTATGTATGGTTCCTGCCTCCACTACGTCACTTTCTAGGCTATTCCACTTCCTGACAACTCTATGACTGAAGAAATACTTCCTAACATCCTGTTGACTCATAGGAGTCTTCAACTTCCAATTGTGACCTCTTGTTTCTGTGTCACCTCTCTGGAACATCTTGTCTCTGTCCACCTTATCTATTCCTCGCAGTATTTTATATGTAGTTATCATGTCTCCCCTAACCCTCCTGTCCTCTAGTGTCGTCAGGCCGATTTCCCTTTACCTTTCTTCGTAGAACAATCCCCTTAGCTCTGGGGCTAGTCTTGTTGCAAACCTTTGCACTTTCTCTAATTTCTTGACGTGCTTGACCAGGTGTGGGTTCCAAACTGGTGCTGCATACTCCAGTATGGGCCTGACGTATATGGTGTACAGAGTCTTGAAAGATTCCTTAGTCAGGTATTGGAACGCTATTCTTAAGTTTGCAGACGCCCGTATGCTGCAGCAGTTATCTGACTGATGTGTGCCTCAGAAGATGTGCTCGGTATTATACTCACCCCAAGATCTTTTTCCTTGAGTGAGGTTTGCAGTTTTTGGCCACATAGACTATACTCTGTCTGTGGTCTTCTTTGCCCTTCCCCGATCTTCATGACTTTACATTTGGCAGGGTTAAATTCAAGAAGCCAGCCAGTTACTGGACCAGGCTTGTAGCCTGTTTAGGTCTCTTTGTAGTATTGCCTGATCCTCGACAGATTTAATTCTACTCATTAACTTCACATCATCTCCAAACAGGGACACTTCTGAGTCTATACCTTCCGTTATGTCATTCACATATTCCAAAAACAGTACAGGTCCTTGGACTGACCCCTGTGGAACCCCACTGGTCACAAGTGCCCATTTTGACATCTCGTCACGTACCATGACTCGCTGCTGCCTCCCTGTCAGATATTCTCTGATCCATTGCAGTGCCTTTCCTGTTATGTGTGCCTGATCCTCTAGCTTTTGCATTAACCTCTTGTGAGGAACTGTGTCGAACGCCTTCTTGAAGTCCAAGAAAATGCAGTCTATCCACCCTTCTCTCTCATGTGTTACTTCTGTTACCTTGTCATAAAACTCCAGTAGGTTTGTGACACAGGATTTTCCTTCCCTGAAACCATGCTGGTTGTCGTTTATAAGCTTGTGTCTTTCTAGGTACTCCACCACTCTCCTCCTGATGATCTTTTCCATGACTTTGCATACTATACACGTCAATGACACAGGTCTGTAGTTTAATGCCTCGTGTCTGTCTCCTTTCTTAAAAATTGGGACTACATTTGCCATCTTCCACACCTCAGGTAGTTGTCCAGTTTCAGTGGATGTGTCGAAGATTTTTGTTAGTGGCACACTCAACATCTCTGTTCCCTCTCTAAGGACCCACGGAGAAATGTTGTCAGGTCCCACCGCTTTTGAGGTATCGAATTCACATAGCAGCTTCTTCACCTCCTCCTCGGTTGTGTGTATTTCATCCAGCACTTGTTGGTATACCTCCCTATTCTGAATTCCTGGAGTCCTTCCTGTCTCCTCTGTAAATACTTCTTTAAATCTCATGTTGAGCTCCTCACATACCTCTTGGTCGTTTCTTTTGAACTCCCCACCTTCCTTCCTCAGCCTGATTACCTGGTCCTTTACTGTTATTTTTTTCCTAATGTGGCTATACAACAGCTTCGGGTCTGATTTGACTTTTGATGTCGTTTTCGTATTGTCGCTGAGCCTCCCTTCTTACCTGTGCATATTCGTTTCTGGCTCTTCGGCTTATCTCTTTATTTTCTTGGGCCCTTTGTCTTCTGTACTTTTTCCATTCTCTATTGCACTTAGCTTATGCCTCCCTACACCTTTGGGTGAACCAAGGACTCGTTCTTTCTCCTGCAGGATCCTGTTTCGAGCCAATTCTGCCTTGAAAATCACTTTGACTGGCCGGATTCTTCCTCTTGCAAACCTCCCTATTCTCAGAAAATATGCCAGCTGGGTCATGTCATCTTCTCCTTTTGCTTTCATGATGCTTTCAATCTCATTTTTCTCCCCTTGTCTTCTTGCTTCGTAAGTTTTCCCTTCAGCTTCCGGGAGCCCATAAACAAAGACTGATCTCTATCTTTCATTCTCCCACTGCCTATCCCTGTGTAACCCCTGATTCGATTTAGTTGCCTCCATTGCAGCTTTCCTTTCTTCAATCTCTTCACTGTCTGTTATCCCTTGGTCCAGTGGCCTTTCGTTTTCCCTTCCTAACTTTCCTTGTGAACTGCTGTGGTCTGTTAGGGCTTCTACGTATAGCTTAGCTCTCCCTTTTTCTACACTCCCCTCGATTGTTCCTGATGTGATCCTCTATTTTTCTCGGGCTCCACGATGGTCTGATAAAGCCTCTGCATACAGTTTCACTCCTTTCTCTACAGTCCCCTTATTTGTGACTGAGGTAGCAGTTTCTGATACCATGTCCACATTTCGTTTTAGTTCTTTAGGCTGTTTAAAAATTTTCAGTTTCTCTTCTAATCTCTGTACCTTAGCCTCTGCTATTGTGACTTGCTTCACCCACATCCTGCTTTCTGCAGCTATCCTCTCCTCCATTTTCTTACTTTCTGCAGCTATCCTCTCCTCCATTTTCATGCTAAGCTTCTCTAGCTTCCTTCCCCACTCATATTCTCTTTTCCTGAGCTCTGCTGCCCAAGCTTCCTTCGCAGACTCATCCTCCAGTCCCCTAGTTTTCCGTCCTGCTCTCTGGCACCCCTTTTTTTTTTAAGATGCCACAGAGTGAAAAACTATATATTTCTGTGTGGTTGTTTTGTGGTGTGATTGCCTGAGTGTTTGTTTGGGGGCAGAGGGAGGGAGAGGAAAAACTGAAGACAGTGGGGAAATGGAAGAGAGGTGGGGAGGGGGAAAGAGGGGGAAATATGAGGAGAGAGTGGAGGAGGGGGAAGCAGAGGAGGAGAGTGAATGGGAGAGGGAGAGGGGGAGAAAGAGGGTGAAAGAGGGGGGGGTCAGGGAAGGGAGTCCGGGAGAGGTGGGGGAGGGAGCAGGGGAAAGTGTGTGTGTGTGTGTGTGTGTGGAACTATATGTGTGTGTGGATTTATTGTGTGAAAAGTAGTGGTGAATTTGTGTGTTATGGTGTATGAGTGTGTATGTGGGGTCTACGAGTAACACTTCGTCTACAGTGCTCCTCTACCTGGCCTGACCTGAATAACACCTGATCTTCCAGTTAAGGTATTCTATGCTTCACCTGTCTGCTCGCTCTTTTCTACTAGAAATTACCAATTGCTACTTGTTACCGAGTACTTGATATCCTATTCCTTATCTTACTATGAGAGTTGACCGTTCACAAACAGCTTAGCGGTTAGGTAATTGGAACTCACACCCGATACCCCGAAAACGACGCATAGGTGAATACTTGCGATGCAGCTTGTACAGGCTGTAGTAGCCTGTAGATTGTCCAACTCCATGTGATGTCCTGGCGTATATCTACTTTCGTTTCTTGTTGATATATAATATAACCTATTCACTGTATTACTTTCACTTGTCACATATTTATTTCAATTTATTATTTAGGGTGACACACGTGGCAACGTCGCCTGGAGCACACTCGGCCCACTCTGACCCCTCCACCAAATATTTACTTCTAGTTCACTTATACAATTATGGCTCTCCCCACACTTATGTGTCTCAGGGCAACTCATAAATCGCTTCTAGGGTTGTTCACTACCCTGACACACTTGATAACCCCTGCAGTACCCTTGGGTAGCTCTCAAAAACACTTATATTCGCGGAGCACTAAAGTTGTGACTCGCCCACGCGGTGTGTGTGTGTGTACTCACCTATTTGTACTCACCTATTTGTGGTTGCAGGGGTCGATTCATAGCTCCTGGTCCCGCCTCTTCACTGATTGCGTGTGTCACTGATTGTGTGTGTGTGTGTATGTCCTCGGATCATGGTACAACACCTAGCTCTGCTGGGTGCGTGATTCTTGTAGGATTGTATGGTCCCATGGGTTAGAGCGTCGTGCAATTTTTGCTTACCATGAGGCGGGCTAAAACAACACGGGTTCGAATCCTCGGCTAGTTGCAGTGTTGTTATCGATTAAATACCACTTATTCGTGGTTACAATAATATATATATATATATATATATATATATATATATATATATATATATATATATATATATATATATATATATATATATATATATATTGTGTGTGTGTGTGTGTGTGTGTGTGTGTGTGTTATTGTAACTACGAATAATTGGTATTTAATCGATAACAATACTGCGGCTAGCCGGAGGATCAAACCCATGGTGTTTTACCCCGCCTCCTGGCGAGTGAAAATTCATGTCGTTGTAAACCACTGGACCATATAATCCTACAAACAACTTGAGCCTTGCGAACTAAACTTGCTTCAAGTTGCTTCAAGTTGCTTCAAGTTGCTTCAAGTTGTGTGGGTGCTTCAGATCTAATTTAATTCTACTCCCCGTTTGGTGTTCTAGCCTCCACAAGTAGTACACATATTATTGTAACCACGTACAAGTGGTATTTAATCAGTAACAACAAGGGTTAGATGCTCCGGGTAGCCGCAGTGTTGTTATTGAGTAAATATAACTTGTTCATAGTTACAATAATATATGTACTGCTTGTGGAGGCTAGTACGCTAAACGGGGAGCAGAATGAAATTTGCTCTGAGGCAACCTTACCATTGTATGTCCTCGCAACTTGAAGCAAGCCTAGTTCGCTAGGCTCAAGTTGTTTGTAGGATTGTATGGGCCAGTGGTTTAGAGCGTCGTGAATTTTTGCACGCCATGAGGCGCGCTTAAACAACACGAGTTCGATCCTCCGAATAGCTACAGTGTTGTTATATATATATATGTCGTGCCAAATAGGTAAAACTGGTCAATTAGCAAGAACTCATTTAAAAATATGTTGTTTCTATAATTTTCTCTTATACATTTAAAGATATATTTTTTTCGCTTATGTTAATAAAAAAATAATGATTTTGTGCCAACCGTATTGTAACAAGCGCAATTTAATTTAGCCTAACCCATCTAAATATATTTTAAATAAGTTTACAATAGTTTAATAATAAATAAACACAAAATATATTTTTTTCGATAGATTCAGAATATTTTTGCGAAATTATTATTTCATACACAAATTTTGTCTTGCCCTATTTGGCAAGCAGTGAGTTGTTATTTAAACCAAAATCGCAAGTTTTACTTATTCGGCACGACATATACATTGCCCAAAAATCACGAACAAGAGATACAAAAAAACACAGGAGGAACTATCATTCAACTCCTCCCGTTTACTTATGTGTAAATATGTACCTGAGAAGAGTAGATTGCTGTGGCAAGATAGATACGGTCCAGGATTTGAAATGAGTCGATGTAAAATAACTTATTTTTATACTTAAACTAAACTCAATGAAAAAGAACAACCTATGTCAAAGAGGAATGTCATGAGGAGGAGGAGGAGGGGAAGGAGGGGAAAGGGTTCTTAGTAATTGAACCGAGTCTTGAATGTTACTCCTGCTAGATGAAATACGAAACAGCTCTCAAGAAGCAGAGATAAGCACTCTAGAGTAGCATAAGAACACTTGCAAAACTCTCTCATCTCGGATATTACCTTTCACAGGATATTATTAGAAATGTTGAGTAATATAATCCCACTTACAGAAAATTGTGCAAAATCATATACAGTATTGTTGCAAATGGATATTAACAATTAGAAAATGGCATATAAAAACCGACTAAAGCGGTGAACTCAACGACTCAACAATTCTGAAGAGACTAAGAGTTCATAATGCCGCAGTATATTGCGTTATAACTTAACTATATTGCCACTCTGTACTAACGTGGAATTATACCAACGATCGTAGTAATAGTTATCCTTAATTTGTACTGCTGTATACAATGAAAGAGATGGGAATAATACATGTGTATATGAAGACACCCATGTAAACATACGTGCAGCATATATGTATATATATATATATATATATATATATATATATATATATATATATATATATATATATATATATATATATATATATATCGTGCCGATTAGGTAAAACTTGTGATTTTGGCTTAAATAGCAACGCTCATCTTGCCATATAAGACAAGTGAAAATTTGTGTATGCAATAATTTCGCCAAAATCATTCTGAACCTAACGAAAAAAATATATTTCATTGTGTTTGTTTATTATTAAATTAATGTTATCGTATCTAAAATATATTTAGT
>WNWK01021192.1:0-17500 GCA_009830355.1 Cherax destructor | reverse complement strand
TTTAGGGAGAGATAAAAAATACTTCTGGGTGTACCTAGACTGTGATAGAGCAAGAAATGAACTGGAATAACTGAGAGAGCAAAAAGACGCCTCTCTGGCCGGAAGAAGACAGGCACACCCACAGACAGACACCATTCATGCTCTAGCTCCCTCTCTGAACCAAATAAAATTACCCAAAATAAGCCATATTATTCCCTCATACCAGGATCCTGACCCATCCCAAGACAGAAAAGACTCCCCTGACCCATTTACAAGAACCATGAAATCAGGAATCAATGAACTGGAACAGTAGTGGAAAGGAAGCTGGAAGTATGGTACACTAATGCAGATTGAATAATAAATGAGAGCGATTAAGTGCACAGACGAGTAGGCGAGGCATTCCAAGGGATTATAGGACTCACAGAGACAAAGCTCACAGTGATAACAGACTAAACCTTTCTGACTGGATTTTGAGGAAAGATCAAAGGCACAAAGGAGAGAAGAGAGCAGAAGTAGCACTGCTTATTAGAAACCAGTGGTAATTTGATGAGATTGGAGGAATGGGCAGAGGAAAAGCAGATGACTACCGAGTAGATAAATTGAAGACCGTTTTTCCCAAGGTTGTGATAGCAATGATGTACAACCCTATACTAAACAGTAAGAGATCAAGATAAAAAATTGATGAAAACAGCAGAGCAATGGTGGATATACTAACTGAGGTGGCCACAAGAGCCGACATGGGCAGGGCTATTCAAGTGAACAAGGATGATTTTAACCACAAGGAGATTGACTGGGAAAAGCTAGAGCCACATGGGAGACCATAAACTTGGAGAGTGCCCATGCTGGAGGTGGTAATGGAGAACTTCATCACCAATTTGACGCAGTGGTAAAGAGAACAAGAGAGCAAAACAGTGCATAAAATGATGGAGTGTATGGCCAAAAAGTGCAGGAAGGCAGAGGAGAAATTCGTAGACAGGAACAAAAGAAATGATTGGAAGAACAGAGGGAGACCATGGTTTTCCCAGAGGAGTAGAGAGACTAAATCATGGAAATATTACGGAGGGAAAATAACTCGGGAAAACAAGGAACTGAGCCGAAGAGATAGAAACGAGTATGAATGGGTTTGAAAAGAGGCTCAACGGCTTTGTCATATCAGGAGGATATAACCTTACAACAGTAAAGGACCAGGTTATCAGACTGAAGAAGGAAAATGGGGAGCTCACTGTAAATGACTAAAAGTGACTGAAAATCTCAGCAAGATATTTACGGACAAACTGCACTAAGGAATAAGAACATTGTACTTGTTGAAGATAGTCAGATTAGGTTTATGGATATGGCTTTTTCTTGAAGGATTGTTAGCAGGAGACAGAGGGTTGGTATTAATGGGGCTGGGATGGAGGATATTATTAGCCGTCTTGACTACATTACGAATGATAATGGAATCAAATGTAGAAGTAAGGATTTAGTTAGCAGATATAGGACAGCAATGGACATAATTAGGAAGAAGGAACAGTGACCTGAATTTGAAATCAGTGGTGTTTTAAGGAGATGATAGGAATGGGAAGAAGAGAAACAGATGACTACCTAGTAGGTACACTGAAGACCATTTGTCCCAAGGATGTGATAACAATGATATACAACCCTTCACTAAAGAGCAAAAGACCAAAACAAGAATATGCTTGGTGAATGGTTGTCTAGAGACCGGTTGTGGCATGCAAAGAGTATGTTACAATTTATTCGACATATTTCACTCACATATAGGCTGCCTCCCAACCAGCGAACAGGGTGTTAAGGGTTTAACTCTCAATAAAGCACTCATAGTTAAATCAGGACCTTGGTTCATTGACCAATCACAGGCAAGCCCGCCAAAGCTGAAGCAACGTGGTTCACTTGTGGTAAGCATTGGCAGATTTTCCTACCTGCTGGTTGAGCATGGTGCCCATTCTCTGGCTTCTGCTTTGCCATCTGTCACCATGACATACACTTACTATTCCATCTGTGCATAGTGTACAATATGTACAGATATGTACAGATATGTACCGGTTCTTTAAAGATTTAATCTTGGAACAAACTAGTAAGATCTCAGAACTGGTAAACGATGTTACTCATCACTGATCCAAGTGCTCCTGCTTAAGCTCAGCAGGTGGTTTTGTGCCTTATGCAAGATCACAGAGCAACACCCCAGTGTCTTACCTGCCTCAAGGGCAAACATCTTTTACACCTATTTAGTGAATCTGTACACAAACACGAGGAACCAGTCTATGAACAACCTGTCTGTCAACATTAGGAATTCATTTCCAGTGTTGGAAAATATGGTCTCCCACGTTGGTGACTTTAACCAACGTCTTATGAACAAGTATTTTCATGATCTTGCCGTGTTTGATATGAGAATCTTCGTAGACATAACTACTCATCTCTCTAGCTCCTCTCTCGACCCAGTAGTGAATGACCTATCGGAATGCACAGTTACTAGCAAATTTCTTTGTAATATTAGTTCATCTGATAACTAGGCGGTCTTTACGGCAGCAAAGTTACCTACGAAACAAGGTGACAAATCATCTCATACAACCTGAGAGAAAGGAAATTGGTAGATCCTTTTCTCTGTGCTTACCATCTTCCATTGGAAAGCTCTACAACATAGTGAAGTTAATAACATATGAACGCATTCGCTAAACATTTCCCTAAACTCTAAGACACGTACATCACCTTAAGCAAGTAACGAATCCATCTGATCAGGTTTGGTTTTGTTTTCGTTGCCGAGAGACCGGTACTTCCAAGCCGAGAGACCGGTACTTCCAAGCCGAGAGACCGGTACTTCCAAGCCGAGAGACCGGTACTTCCAAGCCGAGAGACCGTAATTCCAAGCCGAGAGACCGGTACTTCAAGCCGAGAGACCGGTACTTCCAAGCCGAGAGACCGGTACTTCCAAGCCGAGAGACCGGTACTTCCAAGCCGAGAGACCGGTACTTCCAAGCCGAGAGACCGGTACTTCCAAGCCGAGAGACCGGTACTTCCAAGCTGAGAGACCGGTACTTCCAAGCCGAGAGACCGGTACTTCCAAGCCGAGAGACCGGTACTTCCAAGCCGAGAGACCGGTACTTCCAAGCCGAGAGACCGGTACTTCCAAGCCGAGAGACCGGTATTTCCAAGCCGAGAGAACGATACTTCCAAGCCGAGAGACCGGTACTTCCAAGCCGAGAGACCGGTACTTTCAAGTTGAGAGACCGGTACTTCCAAGCCGAGAGACCGGTACTTCCAAGCCGAGAGACCGGTATTTCCAAGCCGAGAGAACGATACTTCCAAGCCGAGAGACCGGCACTTCCAAGCCGAGAGACCGGTACTTCCAAGCCGAGAGACCGGTACTTTCAAGTGCAAGGCTTGGAGTAGGAACAAGAGGAATCTCACTACCTGTAACAGGAATTTCCACAGGCAACCCCTCGGTGAACAAAAGAATTAAAAAATTGGGTCAAGACTACATGGTAGGCTGAAAAAAATATGAAAACCGACATCAGAAAAAGTGCTTTCTTGAACCTGATGACCTTAGCCACAAAACGACGAATATTCACCTGACGAATTATTCCACCTTTAAATCAGTAGGAATGAATCAAGAAAATATTAATCAATTTGTTCAACAAATTTTGCAAGCAAGGCACGTAAGAAGCTAACTAAACTAATATATATCTCGCATTTGCTTAAGAAAAGATTCTGTAAAAATCTGTATGAGGCACATTTATACCCCACTTTCTTTGATTTCCTGTATTTCTTGGACAGCCTGCTTTCTTGAGAGAAGAGAAAACCTCGCACGATAACTCATCTTTCACCTGGACACTGCCTGGATGGATTTCAGAAGTTGCTTCAATATCAGAGATGTAGGTGGCGTTACTGTGATGTGCAAGGTCAGTGATGTCAATGTACCACATTTGGCTCCACTTTGCGAAGACCAAGAAGACAGTTTCTACACGATAGACAGCAAAAAGCAATTATACTCTGGCTTTTCCCGTCTTAAGTACACCATTTCATCTCATATAAGTCACTCCTAGAACGACTCGAGTCGGAAACGTATTCGTACAGCATAACAACAATTGGTCGATTAACCAAAAGAGGTTTAAGGCACACAGGTCTATGCAGTTTTCTCCGGCTCCTTATTAGTATGTTTGATAATAATATAAGATTAATAGAGGGAATGCTAGGGAAGGACTTTTACTGATCTAAAAAAGAAACAGATCTTAGCATCTATATAAAGTTAAGAACTCTTAACCAAAACCTGAAAAACTCCCTGTAAAAAAAAAAAATTGAGAAAGGGAGGTAAGAATCGAAGAAGATAAATGCACAAGTTGGAAAGAAGTGAGTGAGGAAGAGAAATAGATTTAGTTTGTATGGATGTTGAAAAATACCTAGATGGAGATTGGATGAAGATAAATTGAGGAGGAAGAGGAGGAAAGAATATAGAGAAAATGATGTAGATGAGAGCAATGATGTCGATGAGACTAGGGAGGAAAGGAATGGATGTATAGAGGGAGGGAGAAAGTGGGAGGTAATAAGGAATGTAGTGAGTTAAGAGGAAAATAATATATGGGGTGAGGGATGGAGGGAACGAAGAAAAAGGGAAGAGGAAGCCGCACTGAATATATAGCCTTTGATCAACGAAGGTGCCAGCAGACAGTACCAGTAGACAGTGCCAGTAGACAGTGGCAGTAAACAGTGCCAGTAAACAGTGGCAGTAGACAGTGCCAGTGGACAGTGCCAGTAGACAGTGGCAGTAGACAGTGGCAGTAGACAGTGCCAGTAAACAGTGGCAGTAGATAGTACCAGTAGACAGTGACAGTAAACAGTGCCAGTAAACAGTGGCAGTAGACAGTGCCAGTAGACAGTGCCAGTAGACAGTGGCAGTAAACAGTGCCAGTAAACAGTGGCAGTAGACAGTGCCAGTAGACAGTGCCAGTAGACAGTGCCAGTAGACAGTGGCAGTAAACAGTGCCAGTAAAAAGTGGCAATAGACAGTGCCAGTAGACAGTGCCAGTAGACAGTGCCAGTAGACAGTGCCAGTAAACAATGGCAGTAGACAGTGCCAGTAGACAGTGGCAGTAAACAGTGCCAGTAAAAAGTGGCAGTAGACAGTGGCAGTAGACAGTGGCAGTAGACAGTGGCAGTAGACAGTGTCAGTAGACAGTGCCAGTAAACAGTGGCAGTAGACAGTGCCAGTAGACAGTGCCAGTAGACAGTGCAAGTAGACAGTGGCAGTAGACAGTGCCAGTAGACAGTGGCAGTAGACAGTGCCAGTAGACAGTGGCAGTAAACAGTGCCAGTAGACAGTGCCAGTAGACAGTGCAAGTAGACAGTGGCAGTAGACAGTGCCAGTAGACAGTGGCAGTAGACAGTGCCAGTAGACAGTGGCAGTAAACAGTGCCAGTAGACAGTGCCAGTAGACAGTGCCAGTAGACAGTGGCAGTAGATATTCTGGGAGAGTGAAGAAAATGACACGGTGAGGGACGAGAAGGGTAAGGGAACAGAGAGAGAGAGAGAGAGAGAATAAAAATGAAGGGGAAGGAAGAAAGTGGTGGAATGAAGAAGGAAGGTGAGGGAAGAGGGTGGGTGAAAATACTAAGAAAGTGAAGGAAAAGGGAGGGTTAAGGAGATAACAGCGAGGAGGAAGAGGGAGGGAAAAAGAAATAGAGTAACAGTGAAGGAAGAGAGAAGAAGGGAAAAGGAAGAGGGAGGGCGAAAGAAAATGGAAGAAGGCAGTGGGAGAGAGAGAGAGGAGAACATGAAGTAAGGAAGAGAAGAGAGAGAATTGCGTAATCATTTGGTCACCCTGACCAATTACCCTGCAGTGAATAGGTCTGTCTCTCCTAAAATGCTGCCCACCCACACCCACACACCCACACACACACACATATATGTATATATATATATATATATATATATATATATATATATATATATATATATATATATATATATATATATATATATATATTTTTTAAGTCGTGCCGATTAGGTAAAACTGGTCAATTAGCAAGAACTCATTTAAAACTAAGTCCTTTCTAAAATTTTCTCTTATACGTTTAAAGCTGTATTTTTCATTTATGTTAATGTAAGAATTTATAATTTTGATCCAAGAGAAACTTTGAAAACCTACCTAACCTTATTACAACAAGCGCAATTTAATTTAGCCTAACCCAACTAAATATATTTTAGATACGTTAACATTAATTTAATAATAAACAAACACAATGAAAAATATTTTTTTCTTTAGGTTCAGAATGATTTTTGCGAAATTATTGCATACACAAATTTTCGCTTGTCTTATATGGCAAGAAGAGCGTTGCTATTTAAGCCAAAATTGCAAGTTTTACCTAATCGGCACGACATATATATATATATATATATATATATATATATATATATATATATATATATATATATATATATATATATATATATATATATATTGTGTGTGTGTGTAGTGTGTGTGTGTACTCACCTAATTGTGGTTGCAGAGGTCGAGACTTAGCTCCTGGCCCCGCTTCTTCACTGACTGCTACTAGGTCCTCTCTCTCCCTGCTCCATGAGCTTTATCATACCTCGTCTTAAAGCTATGTATGGTTCCTGCCTCCACTACATCACTTGCTAGATTATTCCACTTCCTGACCACTCTATGACTGAAGAAATACTTCCTAACATCCCTTTGACTCATCTGAGTCTTCAACTTCCAATAGTGACCCCTTGTTTCTGTTTCCTCTCTCTGGAACATCCTGTTTCTGTCCACCTTATCTATTCCACGCAGTATTTTGTATGTCGTTATCATGTCTCCCCTAACCCTCCTGTCCTCCAGTGTCTCCAGGCCGATTTCCCTTAACCTTTCTTCATAGGACATTCCCCTTAGCTCCGGAACTAACCTTGTTGCAAACCTTTGCACTTTCTCTAATTTCTTGACGTGCTTGACTAGGTGTGGGTTCCAAACTGGTGCTGCATACTCCAATATGGGCCTGACGTACACAGTGTACAGTGTCTTGACCGATTCCTTACTAAGGTATCGGAACGCTATTCTCAGGTTTGCCAGGCGCCCATATGCTGCACCAGTTATCTGGTTGATGTGTGCTTCCGGAGACATGTTCGGTGTTATACTTACCCCAAGATTTTTCTCCTTGAGTGAGGTTTGCAGTCTTTGGCCACCTAGCCTATACTCTGTCTGCGGTCTTCTTTGCCCTTCCCCGATCTTCATGACTTTGTATTTAGCGGGATTAAACTCGAGAAACCAGTTGCTGGACCACGTGTCCATCCTGTTCAGGTCTCTTTGAAATCCTACCTGATCCTCATCTGATTTAATTCTCCTCATTAACGTCACATCATCTGTGAACAGGGACACTTCTAAGTCTATCCCTTTCATCATGTCATTCACATATACCAAAAATAGCACTGGTCCTAGGACTGACCCTTGTGGGACCCCGCTCGTCACAGACGCCCACTGTGATACCTCATCACGTATCATGACTCGTTTTTGCCTCCCTGTCAGGTATTCTTGATCTATTACAGTGCCCTTCTTGTTATGTGTGCCTGATCCTCTGGCTTCTGTGTGTGTACTCACCTAATTGTGGTTGCAGGGGTCGAGACTCAGCTCCTGGCCCCGCCTCTTTGCTGTCCGCTACTGGGTCTCTGCTCTCCCTGCTCCATGAGCTTTATCATACCTTGTCTTAAAACTATGTATGGTTCCCGCCTCCACTATATCGTTCGCTAGACTATTCCACTTCCTAACTACTCTATGGCTGAAGAAGTGCTTCCTAACATCCCTTTGACTCAACTGAGTCTTTAACTTCCAGTTGTGTCCCCTAGTTTCTGTGTTCCCTCTTTGAAACATCCTGTCACTATCTACCTTGTCGATTCCCTGCAGTATTTTGTATATCGTTATCATGTCTCCTCTAACCCTTCTGTCCTCCAGTGTTGTTAGTCCTATTTCCCTCAACCTTTCTTCATATGGCATTCCCCTGAGCTGTAGAACTAGCCTTGTCGCAAACCTTTGCACTTTCTCTAATTTCTTGACGTGTGTGTGTGTTGTGTGTGTGTGTGTGTGTGTGTGTGTGTGTGTGTGTGTGTGTGTGTGTGTGTGTGTGTGTGTGTGTAATTCCGAAAAGGTAAAACTTGCTATTTTGGCTTAAATATCAACGCTTTTCTTGCCGAATAAGGCAAGCGAAAATTTTTGCATGCAATAATTTCGCAAAAATCATTTTGAACCTAACGAAAAAAAAAATATTTCATTGTTTTCGTTTATTTTTAAATTATTGTAAACTTATCTAAAATATATTAAATTGGATTAGGCTAAATTTAATTGCGATTGTTATAATAAGGTTAGGTAAGTTTTCTAAGTTTCTTTTGGTACAAAATTATTTATTTTTACCTTAACATAAATGAAAAAATATATCTCTAAACGTATAAGATATTTTTTTAGAAAGGACTTAATATTAAATGAATTCTTGCTAACTGAGAGAACTTGAGCTAGAGTTCGTCTTGTGGTCACAGTGGTGCCTATGCTAACTTTCTTATGGTGTATAAATATACCAAGTTGGATGAATATCGTTGTAGCCAGCTGGCCCAGTGGCTAGCGCGTCGGTCTGGAGTTTTATGACTCTCTGACCACTGGTTCTATCCCCGCCCGTGGTATGGTTTGTTTGCCATCGTGTCATTACCATTTCGTGAGTCATGATTACAAGAGAATAATTACAGGTCGAATGCAGTGGGAAAAAAGGGAGTAAAAAAGAATCTGGAGAGACAGAGAAGAGTGGGAAATTGAGAGAGAGAGAGAGAGAGAGGAGGGAGAGAGTGAGGCGGTAATCAGAATGCTCTGCTTAAACAATGTAGTGTCTGCTGAGGAGAGTGGGAGTCGGTGAAGGGAAGAAAGTCTTGCAACTTGTGTTAGACAGTAATCAAGAGTGGGTTTTCCGCTGGAGGGTGAGCTGGAGGTGAGCCATCAGGGGCGTGGAGAGAGGAACAGTGACTGCTGCCCTGCGCCCTATCACCATGATAAAAGCAGAAAAACTGAAAAACCTCTCTCTCTCTCTCTCTCTCTCTCTCTCTCTCTCTCTCTCTCTCTCTCTCTCTCTCTCTCTCTCTCTCTCTCTCTCTCTCTCTCTCTCTCTCTCTCTCTCTCTCTCTCTCTCTCTCTCTCTCTCTCTCTCTCTCTCTCTCTCTCTCTCTCTCTCTCTCTCTCTCTTCTCTCTCTCTCTCTCTCCCTTACAAAATTTTACAGAGTAAGGCTTAGGGTTCCTAATTTTATTTACAAGTTAAAAGCTGTTACCTACATCAACTCATTTGACAGTTTTTTTTATTGTTGTTAAGAGATATACAGATAGGGAACAGGATGAAGTTTAAGTCATCTGAGAGTTAGCAATTTCATTTGGAGAACTGACACGTCAACTCCCAAATATCTGAAAACATTTACTTCTTCCATAATCCCTCTCTCCAATGTGATATCCAATTTGTCTTTATTTAAATCGTTTGATACTCTCATCACCTTACTCTTATCTATGTTCACTTTTAGCTTTCTACCTTTACACACTCTCCCAAACTCTTCCACTAACCTTTGCAACTTTTCTTTAGAATCTCCCATAAGCACAGTATCATCAGCAAAAAGTAACTGTGTCAACTCCCATTTTGCATTTAATTCTCCATAATTTAATCCCACCCCTCTCCCCAACACCCTAGCATTTACTTCTTTTACAACCCCATCTATAAATATATTAAACAACCATGGTGACATTACACATCCCTGTCTAAGACATACCTTTACCAGGAAGTAATCTCCCTCTCTCCTACACACCCTAACCTGAGCCTCGCTATCCTCATAAAAACTCTTTACAGCCTTCAGTAACTTACTACCTATTCCATACACTTGCAACATTTGCCACATTGCTCCCCTATCCACTCTATCATATGCCTTTTCTAAATCCATAAATGCAATAAAAACTTCTCTACCTTTATCTAAATACTGTTCACATATATGCTTCACTGTAAACACTTGATCTACACATCCCCTATCCACTCTAAAGCCTCCTTGCTCATCTGCAATCCTACTCTCTGTCTTACCTCTAATTCTTTCAAAAATAACCCTGCCATACACTTTACCTGGTATACTCAGTAAACTTATTCCCCTAGAATTTTTACACACTCTTTTATCCTCCTTCCCTTTATATAAAGGAACTATACATGCTCTCTGCCAATCCCTAGGTACCTTCCCCTTTTTCATACATTTATTAAACAAAAATACCAACCACTCCAGCACTATATCCCCAACTGCTTTTAACATTTCTGTCATGATCCCCTCAGTTCCAGCTGCTTTACCCCCTTTCATTCTACGTAATGCCTCACACACCTCCCCCACACTCACATCCTGCTCTTCTTCACTCCTAAACGATGTTGTACCTCCCCGGCCAGTACATGAAATTACCGCCTCCCTTTTTTCATCGACATTTAAAAGTTCCTCAAAATATTCCCGCCATCTACCCAATACCTCCAGCTCCCCATCTACTAACTCCCCTACTCTGTTTTTAGTGATTCCACACCCAGCCTTCGTGGAGTGCGGGTGGTTGGTGGAGACCCCTGGTGCATGGTGGTGCCTGCTCAGTCGTTTGACCATGGCGGATGGGTACAGACGTTGTGTTACTACAATTGGGGTTGAGATTCTTCAGGGAGCAGTCTATTCGGCAAATGCAGATATCGTCTTACCAGCTATAATACGAGATACATTGGGAGTGGAGCACTCTGAAGTCTACGGGATTGCCTTAAATGGGGCAAAACGACTGTTCATCAAATTTGCATGTTCATCGGCGTACCAGAGAGTGGTTGATAAGTTTCAAGACCAACGACTACAGGTGAGGCAAGGATTGGATGTATGTGTCCGGGATGTCTCTGCATTGTTTAAGTGGGTCAAGCTTAGAAATGTTCCTTTTGAGGCGAGAGAATGCGACATCAGGCAAGAGTTGCAGAAGTATGGGGTGGTGCACGCAGTTACAATTGGCAGATGGTCGTCTGGGTTATATACCGGCACATTCGAAGGAACATATTCTGTAAAGATGTCATTGAGTTCACCAATTCCCTCATATATCCTAATGCAAGATTTCCGGTCGCAGGTATACGTAACATACGTGGGTCAGGTCCGGACGTGTCGGTTGTGTGGTGGACCGGGTCATGTGGCTGTGGACTGTGTGAGCAGCAGATCAGGGGATAGAAAGAAGCAGAGTATGCAGCGTCGTGCGGAGGAGCAGGAGGGGATGCTGAATGTTGGTGATGAGGGCGATGTGGTTATAGGAGCGCAGGAGGGCGTGGTGCGACGTGCTTGGAGTGAAGAGGTTGATCGAGAGGAGGAGGCAAGTGAGCAGCTTCTGCAGGTGGATATGGAAGGAGCACAGGAGGTTACAGTGTGTACAGAGGAGAAGGTGTGTCAGGTGGAGTCGGGCCTTTTGGAGGATTTAAATGCATTTTTGGAAGGTGATACCTCACTCCTATCGGACCGACAGGGTGAGACCCTCGGGGAGCAAGAAGGAGACTCCATAGCAGGTGAGGCGGTGGAGTGTCAGCCACCAGTGCTTGAGGTGCAAGGCATGGGACACAGTAGAGAGATCTCGGTGGTGGAGGTGGAGGTGCATAGGGAGGAGGAGGAGGAGATGGAGGTATTAGGTGATAAAGGGGGGGCTAGAAGCGAGCAGGGGAGGATTCAGACGATGAGGTTTTGACAGCAGGGCAGAGGATTGGCAAGAAGATGTGGTCAGAGGTGGCTCACTGAAAAGGCCATAGAGGGAAGGACGATGGTTTTGGAAAAATAATGAAGAATGAAGGAAAATTAAGAGATGGGAGGCCATATTTCAAGGGTGAAATAAGATCAGCGAAGCAGAAGGGAAAACCACCCGCGTATTATTCAGGTGTTTAACGTTCAATGTTAATGGCCTAAGGAATGAGGCCAAAAGAGATTGTTTAGCAGTGTCATTGTTGAGATGGGATGTAGATGTGATATTTATCCAGGAACATAATTATCGAAGGGGTAGGGAGATGGTCCTCAAAGGTTATAAGGTGTATGCTAGTGATGCCGGGGCTCTGAAAGGTGGGGTCCTGGTGGGAATCAGGGAGGGTTGCCCTTTTCACTTGTCCTCATGGGAAGTGGTAGGTTTTAGAGTGGTGAGGGTAGATGGGGTGTGGGGAGGGTTGCAGGTTAGTTTTGTAGGGGTATACATGCCTGCAGTTACGAATAGGAGGGTTAAGAATGATTTTGTAAATACTGATTTGACATATAGTTTGAGGGGTTTAGCAAATGTGGTGATAGTAGGGTGGGATTGGAATAGCGTGATAAGGATTAGGGACATAGAGTCGAGAGGTGAGGGGAGTGTTTTAGAATCCCTTAGGAATGTATTGCGGGCGGCGGGTCTGATAGATGTGGTAGGTGGAGGGAGGGGAATGGCCGAGTTCATGTATTTTCGACATAATTATGCGGTGAGGTTGGATAGGATCTACACGTCTTGGGTAGTGGAAATTAAGAAGGTGCAGTACGTGGATTTTGGGTTTTCGGACCACCGAGGTGTATTGATTGAAGGGGTGTGGGAGGGGGTAGTTCGTGTTTTTAAAGGGTTTTGGAAGCTGAATGTAGCTTTGTTGGGTAGAGAGGGGGGGAGGATTTTTCCAGGGGTGGTGGGGGTCTTTGTGGGGGGAGGGGAGGAGGATGCAAGGAAGTGTGGTGAAATGGTGGAATGAGGTAGGTAAGGAAGAAATAAAAAAAGTTTATGGGAGGGTAGGGAGGGAGGACGTGAGGATGAGGTTTGATTATCAGAGGTACCTGGAGGGGTTGTTAGAAGGGTATTTAGGAGGGTCTTGGGATGGTAGGCATGAAAGTGAAGTTCAGGAATTACGAGACAAGTTGAAGGAAATACAGTTAGAACGGTTTCAGGCATTACGGGTGCGGAGTGGAATGGAGGAGGTATTGTGGGGGAATAAGGTGTCACGGGTGGTCCTGAGGAATTTTCAGTCGAGGAGGAAACGGATGCTGAAAGAGTCGTTGAAGGTAGATAAGGAGGGGGGAGGGTATCAGGTGGGTAGTATACTACGGACGACGGAAGGTATGGTGGGGTATGCGGAAGTTTGGTTCAGAAAAAATTCGCGGCCCAGGAGGGTTCTTTGGAGGCGCATAAAAAGACGTGAGGGTCATCTTATAAATCAGTATACTGACATTAAGAGGGACGTTAAAAAGGGGATAAGAAAAGCTAAACGGGACTATGAAATTAAAGTTGCTAGAGATTCAAAAACTAACCCAAACAGTTTTTTCCAGGTTTAGAGAACAAAAGTTAGAGATAAGATAGGTCCCCTTAAAAATAACTCTGGGCATCTTACTGACAAGGAGAATGATATGTGCTCTATTTTTAATAATTATTTTCTCTCGGTTTTCACACAGGAAGACACTAATAATATCCCAGTAATTAATTTTTACAGAGGCCCAGAAGATAAATTATGTAATATCACAGTCACTAGCGAAATGGTTATGGAACAACTAGACCGACTGAAGCAAAATAAATCGCTGGGTCCTGATGAGCTTTTTGCAAGGGTTCTTAAGGAATGCAAAATGGAACTCTGTGAACCATTATCTAACATTTTTAATTTATCTCTTCAAACAGGTATAGTGTCTGATATGTGGAAGATGGCTAATGTAATTCCTATTTTTAAAGCAGGGGACAAGTCACTACCGTCAAATTACCGCCCAATAAGCCTGACCTCAATTGTAGGCAAATTACTATAGTCAATTATAGCTGATATTATTAGAAACCATCTAGATAACCATAATTTGATTAATGATACTCAGCATGGATTCACGAGGGGCCGTTCCTGCCTATCTAATTTATTAACCTTCTTCAGTAAAGGTTTTGAGGCTGTTGATCACGATAAAGAATTTGATATTCTTTATTTAGACTTTAGTAAGGCTTTTGATAGAGTACCACACCAGAGACTGTTAAAGAAAGTGGCAGCTCATGGCATTGGGGGAAAAGTGCTGTCATGGATCGAGTCATGGCTCACCAATAGGAAGCAGAGGGTGTGCATAAATGGGGTTAAATCCGAATGGGGACTTGTAACAAGTGGTGCTCCACAGGGATCAGTCTTAGGCCAGTTGACGAGGGAATTACTAGTGACATGAGCAAATTCGCCGACGACACGAAGATAGGTAGGATAATTGATTCAAACATAGATGTCATAGAACTTCAGGAAGATTTAGACAAACTTATTTCGTGGTCAGAAAAGTGGCAGATGCAGTTCAATGTAGATAAATGCAAGGTTATGAAGCTCGGGAGTGTCCATAACCCAAGCACTTATAAGTTAAATAACGTAGAACTTAGCCATACAGATTGCGAGAAGGACTTGGGGGTGATGGTAAGCAGCAACCTTAAACCAAGACAGCAATGCCTAAGCGTACGTAATAAGGCAAATAGATTACTGGGATTTATATCAAGAAGTGTTAGCAACAGAAGTCCAGAGGTTATATTACAGCTTTATACATCATTAGTAAGGCCTCACCTAGATTACGCAGCTCAGTTCTGGTCTCCATATTACAGAATGGACATAAATTCGCTAGAAAACATTCAGTGTAGAATGACTAAATTAATACATAGCATTAGAAATCTTCCTTACGAAGAAAGATTGAAGACCCTTAAATTACATTCACTTGTAAGACGTAGAATGAGGGGAGACATGATCGAGGTATACAAGTGGAAAATGGGTATTAACAAAGGGGATATAAATAAGGTCTTGAGGGTATCTCTCCAAGAGAGAACCCGCAATAATGGATTCAAGTTAGATAAGTTTAGATTTAGAAAGGATATAGGAAAGTATTGGTTTGGAAATAGGGTAGTTGATGAGTGGAACAGTCTGCCTAGTAGGGGTATTGAAGCGAGGACCTTGGGTAGTTTTAAATTTAGGTTGGACAAATTCATGAGTGAGAGGGGTTGGATTTGAGTGGGAATTGCACATGAGTAAATAAAATTATCAAAGCTTATTTCTTGGGTAGAATTGAAAATTAGGTTCAACAAATATTCTGTTAGTGGGATGGAATGTGAAGGACCTGCCTAGTATGGGCCAACAGGCCTGCTGCAGTGTTCCTTATTTCTTATGTTCTTATGTTTAGGCCCCTGTGTTAAGGTTCCATCCCTTGTGAGCCTCGTCATAGTTATCCCCTTTGTTAAGGTTCCATCCCTTGCGAGCCTCGTCATAAATATCCCCTGTGTTAAGGTTCCTTCCTTTGTGAGCCTAGTCATAGGTATCCCCTGCGTTAAGGTTCCATCCCGTGCGAGCCTCGTCATAAATATCCACTGTGTTAAGGTTCCTTCCTTTGTGAGCCTCGTCATAGGTATCCTCTGTGTTAAGGTTCCTTCCTTTGTAAGCCTCGTCATAGGTATCCCCTGTGTTAAGGTTCCATCCTTTGTGAGCCTCGTCATAGGTATCCTCTGTGTTAAGGTTCCTTCACTTGTGAGTCTCGTCTTAGGTATCCATTGTGTTAACATAAGAACATAAGAACATAAGAAAGGAGGAACACTGCAGCAGGCCTGTTGGCCCATACTAGGCAGGTCCTTCACAATCCGTCCCACTAACAGAATATTTGCTCAACCCAATTTTCAATGCTACCCAAGAAATAAGCTTTGACAATTCTACCCACTCATGCGCGAGTCCCACTCAAATCCAACCCCTCTCACTCATGAATTTATCCAACCTAAATTTGAAACTACCCAAGGTCCTAGCTTCAATAACCCTACTAGGCAGACTGTTCCACTCATCAACTACCCTATTTCCAAACCAATACTTTCCTATATCCTTTCTAAATCTAAACTTATCTAACTTGAATCCATTATTGCGGGTTCTCTCTTGGAGAGATATCCTCAAGACCTTATTTATATCCCCTTTGTTAATACCCATTTTCCACTTGTATACCTCGATCATGTCTCCCTCATTCTACGTCTTACAAGTGAATGTAATTTTAGGGTCTTCAATCTTTCTTCGTAAGGAAGATTTCTAATGCTATGTATTAATTTAGTCATTCTACGCTGAATGTTTTCTAACGAATTTATGTCCATTCTGTAATATGGAGACCAGAACTGAGCTGCGTAATCTAGGTGAGGCCTTACTAATGATGTATAAAGCTGTAATATAACCTCTGGACTTCTGTTGCTAACACTTGATATAAATCCCAGTAATCTATTTGCCTTATTACGTACGCTTAGGCATTGCTGTCTTGGTTTAAGGTTGCTGCTTACCATCACCCCCAAGTCCTTCTCGCAATCTGTATGGCTAAGTTCTACGTTATTTAACTTATAAGTGCTTGGGTTATGGACACTCCCGAGCTTCAGAACCTTGCATTTATCTACATTGAACTGCATCTGCCACTTTTCTGACCACGAATTAAGTTTGTCTAAATCTTCCTGAAGTTCTACGACATCTATGTTTGAATCAATTATCCTACCTATCTTCGTGTCGTCGGCGAATTTGCTCATATCACTAGTAATTCCCTCATCAAGGTCATTGATATATATTATAAATAACAATGGGCCTAAGACTGATCCCTGTGGAACACCACTTGTTACAAGTCCCCATTCGGATTTAACCCCATTTATGCACACTCTCTTCTTCCTATTGGTGAGCCATGACTCGATCCATGACAGCACTTTTCCCCAATGCCATGAGCTGCCACTTTCTTTAACAGTCTCTGGTGCGGTACTCTATCAAAAGCCTTACTAAAGTCTAAATAAACAATATCGAATTCTTTATCGTGATCAACAGCCTCAAAAGCTTTACTGAAGAAGGTTAATAAATTAGATAGGCAGGAACGGCCCCTCGTGAATCCATGCTGGGTATCATTAATCAAATTATGGTTATCTAGATGGCTTCTAATAATATCAGCTATAATTGACTCTAGTAATTTGCCTACAATTGAGGTCAGGCTTATTGGGCGGTAGTTTGAAGGTAGTGACTTGTCCCCTGCTTTAAAAATAGGAATTACATTAGCCATCTTCCACATATCAGACACTACACCTGTTTGAAGAGATAAATTAAAAATGTTAGATATTGGTTCACAGAGTTCCATTTTGCATTCCTTAAGAACCCTTGCAAAAAGCTCATCAGGACTCGGCGATTTATTTTGTTTCAGTCGGTCCAGCTGTTAAGGTTCATTCCCTTGTGAGCCTCGTCAAAGGTATCCCCTGTGTTAAGGTTATATCCCTTGTGAGGTTCGTCATAGGCATCCCCTGTGTTAAGGTTCCATCCCTTGTGAGCCTCGTCATAGGTATCCCCTGTGTTAAGGTTCCATCCCTTGTGAGTCTCGTCATAGGTATCCCCTGTGTTAAGGTTCCATCCTTTGTGAGCCTCGTCATAGGTATCCCCTGTGTTGAGGTTCCATCCCTTGTGAGCCTCGTCATAGGTATCCCCTGTGTTAAGGTTCCATCCCTTGTGAGCCTCGTCATAGGTATCCCCTTGGTTAAGGTTCCATCCCTTGTGAGCCTCGTCATAA
>WNWK01021191.1:0-34455 GCA_009830355.1 Cherax destructor | reverse complement strand
GTGTGCGTGTGTTTGTGTGTGCGTTTTTGTGTGCGTGTTTGTGTGCGTGTGTTGAGCTCCAGAGAGAGGGGTGAGTATTAATGGTTGTTGTTGTTGTTGTATGTGGATGGAATACATTAGATGGCATCTCACTTTAAAATGTAATACAGTTCACCAATATCAGTACATCTTACCTGAAACACCTAACGCAGGTAACTTGGCTCACAAGCGACACCAATACAGATAACTACAGAATGCCTCTTCTGATCGGCTTCACACCCTAAATGGTGCAGCTTAACTGAATGTTTTTATGTATTAATTCTGGGCTGTGTGAGTCTTAATTGGTCACATTTTATTAAAAAACAAATACAGGATTACAAAAAAATAGTTAATTGAATATAAATTGTAAAAAAAAAACTGGTAAATAATAAAAAAAAATCGAGTATTTAAGAATTATTTAAATTTAACGACGAAATTTTTTCCTATTTTTCAGAACATTCTCAACAACATTTTGGTTTTCTTTCTCACTTTCGTTTATTACTCCAGAAAATCTTTTTCGGATTTTCAAGGCTGATGTAATGATTCTTGGGCAAGGTTCATGGGCCTAGCTGCACATAGGCCTACACTAGGGAAGGTTCATGGGCCTAGTTGCACCTGGGCCTACACTAGGGAAGGTTCATAGGCCTAGCTGCACCTAGACCTACACTAGGGAAGGTTCATGGGCCTTACTGCACCTGGGCCTACACTAGGGAAGGTTCATGGGCCTAGCTGCACCTAGACCTACACTAGGGAAGGTTCATGGGCCTAGTTGCACATGGGCCTACACTAGGGAAGGTTCATGGGCCTAGTTGCACCTGGGCCTACACTAGGGAAGGTTCATGAGCCTAGCTGCACCTAGACCTACACTAGGGAAGGTTCATGGGCCTAGCTGCACCTAGACCTACACTAGGGAATGTCCATGGGCCTAGCTGCACCTGGGCCTACACTAGGGAATGTCCATGGGCCTAGCTGCACCTGGGCCTACACTAGGGAAGGTTCATGGGCCTAGCTGCACCTCGGCCTACACTAGGGAAGGTTCATGGGCCTAGCTGCACCTGGGCCTACACTAGAGACGGGTCATGGGCCTAGCTGCACCTGGGCCTACACTAGGGAATGTCCATGGGCCTAGCTGCACCTTGGCCTAAACTAGGGAAGGTTCATGGGCCTAGCTGCACCTGGGCCTACACTAGGGAATGTCCATGGGCCTAGCTGCACCTGGGCCTACACTATGGAAGGTTCATGGGCCTAGCTGCACCTAGGCCTACACTAGGGAAGGTTCATGGGCCTAGCTGCACCTGTGCCTACACTAGGGAAGGTTCATGGGCCTAGCTGCACCTGGGCCTACACTAGGGAATGTCCATGGGCCTAGCTGCACCTGGGCCTACACTAGGGAATGTCCATGGGCCTAGCTGCACCTGGGCCTACACTAGGGAAGGTCCATGGGCCTAGCTGCACCTGAGCCTACACTAGGGAAGGTCCATGGGCCTAGCTGCACCTGGGCCTACACTAAGCACACTATAACACAAGCAATTTAAAAACAAAATCGTGTCATAGCTGAGGACAAGCTCCTCTGATCGCCTTCAAAATTACATTACTGGTGTATACTACTGAAGAAGTTGGTATATATAATGGAGTGTAGGTATTAAATAAGTTGGTATATATAATGTAGTGTAGGTATTAAAGAAGTTGGTATATATAATGGAGTGTAGGTATTAAAGAAGTTGGTATATATAATGGAGTGTAGGTATTAAAGAAGTTGGTATATATAATGTAGTGTAGGTATTAAAGAAGTTGGTATATATAATGGAGTGTAGGTATTAAAGAAGTTGGTATATATAATGGAGTGTAGGTATTAAAGAAGTTGGTATATATAATGAAGTGTAGGTATTAAAGAAGTTGGTATATATAATGGAGTGTAGGTATTAAAGAAGTTGGTATATATAATGGAGTGTAGGTATTACAGAAGTTGGTATATATAATGGAGTGTAGGTATTAAATAAGTTGGTATATATAATGTAGTGTAGGTATTAAAGAAGTTGGTATATATAATGGAGTGTAGGTATTAAAGAAGTTGGTATATATAATGTAGTGTAGGTATTAAATAAGTTGGTATATATAATATAGTGTAGGTATTAAAGAAGTTGGTATATATAATGGAGTGTAGGTATTAAAGAAGTTGGTATATATAATGGAGTGTAGGTATTACAGAAGTTGGTATATATAATGGAGTGTAGGTATTAAAGAAGTTGGTATATATAATGTAGTGTAGGTATTAAAGAAGTTAGTATATATAATGGAGTGTAGGTATTAAAGAAGTTGGTATATATAATGTAGTGTAGGTATTAAAGAAGTTGGTATATATAATGGAGTGTAGGTATTAAAGAAGTTGGTATATATAATGGAGTGTAGGTATTAAAGAAGTTGGTATATATAATGGAGTGTAGGTATTACAGAAGTTGGTATATATAATGTAGTGCAGGTATTAAAGAAGTTGGTATATATAATGGAGTGAAGGTATTAAAGAAGTTGGTATATATAATGTAGTATAGGTATTAAAGAAGTTGGTATATATATTGGAGTGTAGGTATTACAGAAGTTGGTATATATAATGTAGTGTAGGTATTAAAGAAGTTGGTATATATAATGTAGTGTAGGTATTAAAAAAGTTGGTATATATAATGGAGTGAAGGTATTAAAGAAGTTGGTACATATAATAGAGTGTAGGTAATAAGGAAGTTGGTATATATAATGTAGTGTAGGTATTAAAGAAGTTGGTACATATAATAGAGTGAAGGTATTAAAGAAGTTGGTATATATAATGGAGTGAAGGTATTAAAGAAGTTGGTATATATAATGTAGTGTAGGTATTAAAGAAGTTGGTATATATAATGTAGTGTAAGTATTAAATAAGTTGGTATATATAATGGAGTGAAGGTATTAAAGAAGTTGGTATATATATAATGTAGAGTAGGTATTAAAGAAGTTGGTATATATAATAGAGTGCAGGTATTAAAGAAGTTGGTATATATAATGTAGTGTAGGTATTAAAGAAGTTGGTATATATAATAGAGTGTAGGTATTAAAGAAGTTCGTATATATAATGTAGTGTAGGTATTAAAGAAGTTGGTATATATAATAGAGTGCAGGTATTAAAGAAGTTGGTATATATAATGTAGTGTAGGTATTAAAGAAGTTGGAATATATAATGGAGTGTAGGTATTAAAGAAGTTGGTATATATAATGTAGTGTAGGTATTAAAGAAGTTGGTATATATAATAGAGTGTAGGTATTAAAGAAGTTGGTATATATATAATAGAGTGCAGGTATTAAAGAAGTTGGTATATATAATGTAGTGTAGGTATTAAAGAAGTTGGAATATATAATGGAGTGTAGGTATTAAAGAAGTTGGTATATATAATAGAGTGCAGGTATTAAAGAAGTTGGTATATATAATGTAGTGTAGGTATTAAAGAAGTTGGAATATATAATGGAGTGTAGGTATTAAAGAAGTTGGTATATATAATGGAGTGTAGGTATTAAAGAAGTTGGTATATATAATAGAGTGCAGGTATTAAAGAAGTTGGTATATATAATGTAGTGTAGGTATTAAAGAAGTTGGTATATATAATGTAAATGCTACAGTGCCACATTTAATCTGGATGTGGTATAGTATATTAGTGCATCCTTTTGATGCTGGTAAGAGGCTCTTGATCCAAGGAACTGGATTTATCTTAACTTGTTTAGGTCAAATTTGAAAGTCTTTCATTCCACAGGTGCTATAAAGACCCCTACAGGTTTACCGTTTTCCTCTGATTGAAGGACATCAATCTTCACTGGTTGATGGCTAAAGCTCTCGCTTCACACGGCGAGGTCCTGGGTTCGATTCCCATCCAGAGTAGAAACATTGGGCGTGTTTCTTTACACCTGTTGTCTATGTTTTCCATCAGTAAAATGGGTACCTGGGTGTTAGTGGACTGGTGTGGGTCGCATCCTGGGACAAAAGTGACCTAATTTGCGAGAAATGCTCAGCATAGCAAGTGGCTTTCTATATAGTAGTATGACATTGATGTCAGCTATGGTCTGTATACCTTGTACATGTACTTGTAGTAAATGAAGTTATTATTGTTAAGTAAAAGGACACAAATGCATCTAATGTGACATTTTATTGTGGCAACGTTTCGCTCTTCAGGAGCTTTGTCAAGCCGTTACAAACAATACATGGACACACAGGGTATATATATACTCTTAAAGTGAGGTGTAATACTAGTGGTGGTAGAAGTAGTAGTGATATAAGTTGTAGTAGTAGTAGTAATACAATAAGGTAGAACAATCAACTTGCACATGAGTAAAAGGTGATAAAAACAATTACTTGGGTAGTATTAAAACAGGTTAGACAAATATTTCTGTAGGAAGTTGGAAAAGAGAAGGCCTGTATCAGTGTTCCACATCTGCGATGCGCTTGTGTGGTAATAGCAGGATAGGCTATGTGATGGTAGGGTTTACTGTTTTCAGGAGGATTCTTGCTAAGACTTCAGAGATGGTGAAGCTGCCTTTGCTTTGTTTAATTGTGTTAGAAACAGCGATAAGTGCTGATTCAAGGCACTTGCGTCTGCGGAAATTAGTTTCTTTGATTACTAATCGAGCGTCTTTGAATTTCATGAGATGATTGTTGGAATTTCGGTGTTGTACGCAGGCGTTGTTCAGGTTATCGTTCCTACATGCATTAATGTGTCCATTGAGGCGTGTTTCGAGGTTTCTTGCTGTTTCTCCTACATAAATCCTGTAGCAGCCTCCACAGGGTATAGTGTAAACCCCTGCGTTGACTGGTTCATGATGCTTGGATTTTGTCCTGGTTTGATCCTTTATAGAAAGGCTGGAAGCGATGGCGACTCTGGTGTTAGATTTAGCAAGTACTTTAGAAATGTTGGATGCAACCTGGCTGTTGGGAAGAATTATAACTTTGTTTGGAGTGGTGGTGGTGCGTGGAGAATTAATGATTTGAAGAGCTCTCTTCTTGCAATCTTTGATGAAAAAGGAAGGAAAATGTAAATCAGTGAAGGTTTTGTGACTGTATGTACATTCCTCGTCAAGAAACTCAGGACTACAAATTCGGTAAGTTCTTAGGAAAAATCCGATGATGATGCATCTTTTGGTCTTAGTATCTTGACTGGAATAGAAGTGTGTGAGATCCTTTTTATTTGTAGGTTTCCGGTAAACTTGAAATCTTAGGTTGTTATCTACTTTGTGGATGAGGACGTCTAGAAAGGGTAGCTTGTCATTGGACTCTTCTTCTAGTGTAAACTGGATCGCCGGTTCAACTGCGTTGAGCCTTGCCTGAAGATTCCGTACATCAAAACGTTTGGGAGTTATTACGAGGACGTCGTCCCCGTAACGTAACCAAGTGACTCTTGAGGGGATGATGTTGGCGAAGTGTTCAGCCTCTAGGTGTTCCATGTACAAGTTAGCTAAGACGGCACTGATGGGGGACCCCATTCCCATGCCGTATGTTTGTTTGTAGAGCCTGTTATTGAAAGAAAAACAGTTGAAATTAACACAGAGTACAATAAGGTCAACGAAATCTCCGGGAGGTAGAGGAAGGTTAATTAAGGTTCTGATTGACTTTACGTCGTAGAACCTCGATGGCTTGTGTGGTAGGTACTTTAGTGAAGAGGAAATACAACACCAAAATGATGGACCTCTTGAATGACCAGTCCACATACGAACTCATCAACACACAACAGTGGGAAACACTCACAAAAGATTTCCTATACAAAACCAGACAAATACTGAAACGTATCAGTGAAGGAAAGAAACTTCTGTACTTGATACCCAGCAACCCTAAACCAGCACACATGTATGGCTTACCCAAGACCCATGAACATAATATTCCTCTCAGACCAATCACATCAGGTATAGGCAGTGCACCACACAAACTTTCCTGCCTTCTGGGGACCATCAGCCCCGCTCATCTTAAACATTCAGGCGACCTTCTCAACCGCATCCGAAATCTCTCCATCCGCAACAAGAAACTAAGCAGTTTGGACGTGACTTCCCTCTTCACTAAAGTACCTACCACACAAGCCATCGAGGTTCTACGACGTAAAGTCAATCAGAACCAAAACCTTCCTCTACCTCCCGGAGATTTCGTTGACCTTATTGAACTCTGTGTTAATTTCAACTGTTTTTCTTTCAATAACAGGCTCTACAAACAAACATACGGCATGGGAATGGGATCCCCCATCAGTGCCGTCTTAGCTAACTTGTACATGAAACACCTAGAGGCTGAACACTTCGCCAACATCATCCCCTCAAGAGTCACATCGCTTCCAGCCTTTCTATAAAGGATCAAACCAGGACAAAATCCAAGCATCATGAACCAGTCAACGCAGGGGTTTACACTATACCCTGTGGAGGCTGCGACAGGATTTATGTAGGAGAAACAGCAAGAAACCTCGAAACACGCCTCAATGAACACATTAATGCATGTAGGAACGATAACCTGAACAACGCTTGCGTACAACACCGAAATTCCAACAATCATCTCATGAAATTCAAAGACGCTCGATTAGTAATCAAAGAAACTAATTTCCGTAGACGCAAGTGCCTTGAATCAGCACTTATCGCTGTTTCTAACACAATTAAACAAAGCAAAGGCAGCTTCACCATCTCTGAAGTCTTAGCAAGAATCCTCCTGAAAACAGTAAACCCTACCATCACATAGCCTCTCCTGCTATTACCACACAAGCGCATCGCAGATGTGGAACACTGATACAGGCCTTCTCTTTTCCAACTTCCTACAGAAATATTTGTCTAACCTGTTTTAATACTACCCAAGTAATTGTTTTTATCACCTTTTACTCATGTGCAAGTTGATTGTTCTACCTTATTGTATTACTACTACTACTACAACTTATATCACTACTACTTCTACCACCACTAGTATTACACCTCACTTGGAGAGTATATATATATACCCTCTGTGTCCATGTATCGCTTGTAACGGCTTGACAAAGCTCCTGGAGAGCGAAACGTTGCCACAATAAAATGTCTCATTAGTTGCATTTGTGTCCTTTTACCTAACATATTGTCGTTAATTCTACCAATATTAATACAAAGTTATTATTATTATTATTATTATTATTATTATTATTATTATTATTATTATTATTATTATTATTATTATTATTATTATTATTATTATTATTATTATTATTATTATTATTATTATTATTATTATTATTATTATTATTATTATTATTATTATTTTTTATTATTATTATTATTATTATTATTATTATTATTATTATATTATTATTATTATTATTATTATTATTATTATTATTATTATTATTATTATTATTATTATTATTATTATTATTATTATTATTATTATTATTACTATTATTATTATTATTATTATTATTACTATTATTATTATTATTACTATTATTATTATTATTATTATATTATTATTATTAATGGTTGATGCGTCGGTGGAGGACATCAATCTTCACTGGTTGATGCAAGTTATCACATGGAACTTTTATTAAACTGGTTTATAGCTAAATAAAAGGAGACTGTTTCTTGTTATCAGTAATATGTCACAGTGTTTGTTTATATTTGGTTATCCTGGATAAATCAACTCAATGTTCTGTTATGAGTGTATAACATATGTCCTCAAGACCAGTCTATCTTATATAAACTATGTCTTTCTTATATACACTATGTCTTTCTTATATACACTATGTCTATCTTATATACACTATGTCTATCTTATATACACTATGTCTTTCTTATATACACTATGTATTTCTTATATACACTATGTCTATCTTATATACACTATGTCTATCTTATATACACTATGTCTTTCTTATATACACTATGTCTTTCTTATATACACTATGTCTATCTTATATACACTATGTCTATCTTATATACACTATGTCTTTCTTATATACACTATGTCTTTCTTATATACACTATGTCTATCTTATATAAACTATGTCTTTCTTATATACACTATGTCTTTCATATATACACTATGTCTATCTTATATACACTATGTCTTTCTTATATACACTATGTCTATCTTATATAAACTATGTCTTTCTTATATACACTATGTCTTTCTTATATACACTATGTCTATCTTATATACACTATGTCTATCTTATATACACTATACACACACAACCCGCACATATAAAAGAGAGGAGCTTACGACGACGTTTCGGCCCGACTTGGACCATTTACAAAGTCACACTAACACACAGAGACAGAGGAAGGGTATTTATAGGCAGGCAGACAGGGGAGGGTACAAGAGAGTGGGGTAATGATGAAGTAAGTAGTGGAAGTGGTAGTAGTAGTAATAGTAGTAGTGGAGACAGTCATATTCTAGAGGAGCACTGCAATGAGGCTAGCGGCCCGCAAGGGTGGGACGAGAACACACAGGGTGGAAAGGCGAATAAAATGAAGGACAAATACAAGGCAAAAGAAAAGAAAGAAAGGAAAACCCATAGGAGAAAAAAGAGAAGGGGGAAGAGATGAAAGGGGAAGGAATCAGGTTAAGTCACGGGTGTTCTGAAGTTTAGAGCATTTAACAATGTAATGAGAGAGGAAAGCATCAACAGAGACAAAGCCAGGGCTAAGATTCATACAGGGAAAGTTGTGTATAAGGGAGGATTCAACCAGGCGGCGACTATGAAAGTTGGACGTAGGGTAAACAGTTTTAGCAGAAGACCAATCAATGGGATGACTGTGATCTCTGACATGACAGAAAAGAGCTCCTCTCCTAGTACATGACTGTCTCCACTACCACTATTACTACTACTACCACTTCCACTACTTACTCCATTATTACCCCACTCTCTTGTACCCTCCCCTGTCTGCCTGCCTATAAATACCCTTCCTCTGTCTCTGTGTGTTAGTGTGACTTTGTAAATGGTCCAAGTCGGGCCGAAACGTCGTCGTAAGCTCCTCTCTTTTATATGTGCGGGTTGTGTGTGTATTGTTCCAGTCACGGTATTGTGCCTTTTTTGTTATTTATATACACCATGTCTTTCTTATATACACTATGTCTTTCTTATATACACTATGTCTTTCTTATATACACTATTACAAATAAAGAAGCATTTGTAATTAAACGACTGTTTGGGATACTAAGTAAAATATCGTATTTCAGATTTTTATTATATTAAATATATATATTATTAATATAAAAGCATATAATCTGAATAAAAACATATTCTAATAATCTGTGTAAAAACATATTTACACAAAACCACAGTACAAGATAAAAGTCACAAGTAAAATCAAGTATTCGGTGTAGTGTCAAGTCGCTACCATCTTCTAGTGTCACGCAGGACACTACCACACCTTGTCATGATACTTCTTTGTCTTATGGCACGCCTTCTCACGGGGTCCCCTGACACCCGTTCTCTGTGTCACATGACACGCCCCCGGTGTCACCCGACACGCCTTCTCTTCTGTGTCACACGACACCCTTCTCTCTGTGCCCATAAGACACCTTCCTTGCATCATGAACCCATCTCTAATAAAACCTTTTCACCGCGTTATGACACACATCAAATACACGACTCAACCTGTGTCGTGCCACCGTCACAAACTCTGACTGACTACACCACTAAATACCTGACACCACAGTGTCACACAAGACACCACCTGGTACCAGTGTCACACAAGACACCACCTGTTACCAGTGTCACACAAGACACCACCTGTTACCAGTGTCACACAAGACACCACCTGTTACCAGTGTCACACAAGACACCACCTGTTACCAGTGTCACACAAGACACCACCTGTTACCAGTGTCACACAAGACACCACCTGTTACCAGTGTCACACAAGACACCACCTGTTACCAGTGTCACACAAGACACCACCTGTTACCAGTGTCACACAAGACACCACCTGTTACCAGTGTCACAAGACACCACCTGTTACCAGTGTCACACAAGACACCACCTGTTACCAGTGTCACACAAGACACCACCTGTTACCAGTGTCACACACTTTCAGGTACATAAGTTCAGGTACAACAGTCCATTTTCAGGTACATAGTCTCAGGTCTGTCTGTTGAACACTCCCAGGTGTATCAGGGAGCTAGTGAATTCTCCAGTGTTGTATAGGGGAGAGTCTCGCTGACACTCTCCAGCAGTGTATATGGGAGAGTCTCGTACACTGTAGACCTGTCACCAGCACCACACTGCGAAAGTCTACAACTCTCAAGCAGGTCTGCCTGGCGAACTCCAGTAGTGTATCAGTAAGCTGGTGGACTCTCCAGTGTTGACTAGGGGAGAGTCTCGATGACACTGTCAGTCAAGCCGGCCCGGCAGTCAAACATCAGGTCTGATGACGTAACCCCTTGACTGCCGGCCGGTGAGGTAATTACCTAACTACCATTGTTAGATAGGGGGCCGTAACATACACTATGTCTTTCTTATATATACTATGTATATCTATCTTACATTTATTTACTATACTTTCTTAAAAGCTGGTCAGTCTTACGTAAAGAAAAATTTGGATTGTTTTTAGCCTCCGTATATCGAATTTTTTTTTTTTTTGAAGAAATATGAATATTTGAAATACTGTTTTTCTTGTGACTATTTCTGAGTGTTACATTTGAGTTGCTGCATCCCTCCCATGCTGATAACTTGATAATATTGATCTTTTCGGTCTCTTTCAAAGGTTTCAATTATAATATAGGCTGTGAAAACACACATAGGCAACATTTAGGCAACTTTATTCCGAAACTGTTCGCCTACACAGTAGACTTCTTCAGTCGAGTACAGAAAGTAGGCAGGAGCAGTAGAGATGTGAAGACGATGTAATCAGTCCATCACCCTTGAAGACGTAGCTTTGAGGTGGTCAGTCCCTCAGCCTGGAGAAGAGTTCCATAGTCTGAAACAATGTGGAGACTTACATAGTGTGGCAGGAGAGGTGTAGAGTGGTGGATGGAAGAATGTAATCACTGAGAGGTCACGCCTCTCTCAGGTCCAACATTCTCACTTGAAAAAGGTGTCCAAGGTGTTTTCTGTACCAAGATGCCATTGTGTTGCAGTGTCTGACAGAGTGAATATCAAAGTGGTATTCAATACCGACAAGTTCGTAAGTAAGGTGGTCAGTCCCTCAGCCTGAAAAGTACGTCTTCCAGGGTGATGGACTGATACATGGTCTTCACATCTCTACTGCTCCTGCCTACTTTCTGTACTCGACTGAAGAATCCTACTGTGTAGGCGAAACGTTTCGGAATAAAGATACCTAACTGTTGCCTATGTGTCTTACCTACCAACATGTCGGTATTGTATACCATTCTGATATTCAGTATGGGCAGTGTGTGTCCTAATTCACCAGTCATATAGCACAAATTTATATATTAGTTTCCATATGATGACTTGTGAATGCCTCTTCTGAACCCTTCATATCTTCATTGGTAATACTCAAGTGCGTTGTCAGATTAGGACGCACTACACTACTGGAGGTGAGGAATGTGGACATACTTTTCTCGGATCACGCAGCGAACCATTAACATCTAGTTTCCACTGGGGTTCTAGGCTCCTTTATTCCGAGATGCTTTGTACACCTGACTAGCACCCTGGTACCTAATTACACCCTGGTACCTAATTCACTGCGAAGGTGGTGAATCTTACCTCAAAATTCAGATCACTATCCTTTATCCTCTAACCATTAGTTATGTCCTCCAACCTGACTGCAGGAAGGACATGGGTGGATGAGACATGTCTATCACCCTGACTGCAGGAAGGACATGGGTGGATGAGTTATGTCTCTCACCCTGACTGCGGGAAGGACATGGGTGGATGAGTTATGTCTCTCACCCTGACTGCAGGAAGGACATGGGTGGATGAGTTATGTCTCTCACCCTGACTGCAGGAAGGAAATGGGTGGATGAGTTATGTCTCTCACCCTGACTGCGGGAAGGACATGGGTGGATGAGTTATGTCTCTCACCCTGACTGCAGGAAGGACATTGGTGGATGAGTTATGTCCCTCAACCTGACTGCAGGAAGGACATGGGTGGATGAGTTATGTCTCTCACCCTGACTGCGGGAAGGACATGGGTGGATGAGTTATGTCTCTCACCCTGACTGCAGGAAGGACATGGGTGGATGAGTTATGTCCTCACCCTGACTGCAGGAAGGACATGGGTGGATGAGTTATGTCTCTCACCCTGACTGCAGGAAGGACATGGGTGGATGAGTAATGTCTCTCACCCTGACTGCAGGAAGGACATGGGTGGATGAGTAATGTCTCTCACCCTGACTGCAGGAAGGACATGGGTGGATGAGTTATGTCTCTCACCCTGACTGCAGGAAGGACATGGGTGGATGAGTTATGTCTCTCACCCTGACTGCAGTAAGGACATGGGTGGATGAGTTATGTCTCTCACCCTGACTGCAGGAAGGACATGGGTGGATGAGTTATGTCTCTCACCCTGACTGCAGGAAGGACATGGGTGGATGAGTTATGTATCTCACCCTGACTGCGGGAAGGACATGGGTGGATGAGTAATGTCTCTCACCCTGACTGCAGGAAGGACATGGGTGGATGAGTTATGCCTCTCACCCTGACTGCAGGAAGGACATGGGTGGATGAGTTATGTCTCTCACCCTGACTGCGGGAAGGACATGGTTGGCTGAGTAATGTCTCTCACCCTGACTGCAGGAAGGACATGGGTGGATGAGTTATGTCTCTCACCCTGACTGCAGGAAGGACATGGGTGGATGAGTTATGTCTCTCACCCTGACTGCAGGAAGGACATGGGTGGATGAGTTATGTCTCTCACCCTGACTGCAGGAAGGACATGGGTGGATGAGTTATGTCTCTCACCCTGACTGCAGGAAGGACATGGATGGATGAGTTATGTCTCTCACCCTGACTGCAGGAAAGACATGGGTGGATGAGTTGTCTCCCACCCTGACTGCAGGAAGGACATGGGTGGATGAGTTATGTCTCTCACCCTGACTGCAGGAAGGACATGGGTGGTTGAGTTATGTCTCTCACCCTGACTGCGGGAAGGACATGGGTGGATGAGTTATGTCTCTCACCCTGACTGCAAGAAGGACATGGGTGGATGAGTTATGTCTCTCACCCTAACTGCAAGAAGGACATGGGTGGATGAGTTGTCTCCCACCCTGACTGCAGGAAGGACATGGGTGGATGAGTTATGTCTCTCACCCTGACTGCAGGAAGGACATGGGTGGATGAGTTATGTCTCCCACCCTGACTGCAAGAAGGACATGGGTGGATGAGTTATGTCTCTCACCCTAACTGCAAGAAGGACATGGGTGGATGAGTTATGCCTCTGTGTTAGTTCTGTGGGATTTTGGCTGAGATCAGTACAATAATAATTATTTAAATAAAAAGACCACTATATATATTAGTCTTCATCTTTGTTGATGACAGCTTAAAACACCTGCAGCCTCTACCAGGGTTTGTTGATGACAGCTTAAACACCTGCAGCCTCTACCAGGGTTTGTTGATGACAGCTTAAACACCTGCAGCCTCTACCAGGGTTTGTTGATGACAGCTTAAACACCTGCAGCCTCTACCAGGGTTTGTTGATGACAGCTTAAACACCTGCAGCCTCTACCAGGGTTTGTTGATGACAGCTTAAAACACCTGCAGCCTCTACCAGGGTTTATTGATGATAGCTTAAACACCTGCAGCCTCTACCAGGGTTTGTTGATGACAGCTTAAACACCTGCAGCCTCTACCAGGGTTTATTAATGACAGCTTAAACACCTGAAGCCTCTACCAGGGTTTGTTGATGACAGCTTAAACACCTGCAGTCTCTACCAGGGTTTGTTGATGACAGCTTAAACACCTGCAGCCTGTACCAGGGTTTGTTGATGACAGCTTAAAACACCTGCAGCCTCTACCAGGGTTTGTTGATGGTAGCTTAAACACCTGCAGCCTCTACCAGGGTTTGTTGATGACAGCTTAAACACCTGCAGCCTCTACCAGGGTTTGTTGATGACAGCTTAAACACCTGCAGCCTCTACCAGGTTTTGTTGATGACAGCTTAAACACCTGCAGCCTCTACCAGGGTTTGTTGATGACAGCTTAAACACCTGCAGCCTGTACCAGGGTTTGTTGATGACAGCTTAAACACCTGCAGCCTCTACCAGGGTTTGTTGATGACAGCTTAAACACCTGCAGCCTCTACCAGGGTTTGTTGATGACAGCTTAAACACCTGCAGCCTCTACCAGGGTTTGTTGATGACAGCTTAAAACCCCTGCAGCCTCTACCAGGGTTTGTTTATGACAGCTTAAACACCTGCAGCCTCTACCAGGGTTTGTTGATGACAGCTTAAACACCTGCAGCCTCTACCAGGGTTTGTTGATGACAGCTTAAAACACCTGCAGCCTCTACCAGGGTTTATTGATGACAGCTTAAACACCTGCAGCCTGTACCAGGGTTTGTTGATGACAGCTTAAACACCTGCAGCCTGTAACAGGGTTTGTTGATGATAGCTTAAACACCTGCAGCCTCTACCAGGGTTTGTTGATGACAGCTTAAACACCTGCAGCCTCTACCAGGGTTTGTTGATGACAGCTTAAACACCTGCAGCCTCTAGCAGGGTTTGTTGATGACAGCTTAAACACCTGCAGCCTCTACCAGGGTTTGTTGATGACAGCTTAAACACCTGCAGCCTCTACCAGGGTTTGTTGATGACAGCTTAAACACCTGCAGCCTCTACCAGGGTTTTCCTTCGACCTTTGCTGTCTTTTCAACCACTGTGGCTGAAATGAAGTTGATTATAACCAGGACTAATACTCGCCCTGATAACTTTTATTTCAATATGTCAGGTATATCACGTGGAGGTCGTGTGCGACCCTCACCTGTGTTTTGGGCTTGACCTGCCCATCACGGCCTCCAGTGGTTAGTCCTATTTACCTAACAATGACTCTAGGCTCTGCAGTGGAATTAGGAGGATGTCCAGTAAAACAGAGACTAACTTGGCTCATCGTAATGGGTGCCGGTGACGTTACAACATCAAAGAGACACATCGCCTGACTAATATCTCTCGCTAATAGTCTGTAATTATTCACGGCAGGAAAAGTGTCTTCACTCTTCCTGGAATTTGTCAGAGACGACTCAGGATTCGTATGCACACGAATATGGCCACGAATGTTTCTGCATTCAATGCAGTGTGGCCCGACCACTTCGTTACATGTTCACATGCCGAAATCAAACTGCAATCCGCTTGTTGCAACCTCCGCCCTAATTTTATGGGTGGTTATCTGCTGAGACACTGTCTACAGGCATATATGCCGGCTCTGGTGACTCAACTGAATCAGAAGAAGCAGATTCCTTGAGTCTAAGGTGCCGGCTGTGGGTTATGAAGCTTCTAGGTATATCAACAGTTTAGAAGCAAATTATTCTGAATTTTTCCCAGTCTTGGGAAATAGCAATTTCCTCAGACAAACACATGTTCATAAAATCTTGCAGAGAATCCCAAAAGAGTGTAAATTCTACAGGACATGAGTGAATATTGGGTGTCGGTCTTATCTTCTCTGTATCTTCAATCCCATTAGAAGATGTCAGAAACACAAGTTAAAATAAATGGGCATTTCTGGTATGCTGCAATTTAAAACTGCTGAGTGCAAGATGCTTGCTTGTAAGACATGTTAGCTTACTTTATCCCTGCTAGTGCAAAAATAACAGGACATGACCCCTCTCATGCTCACTCCTGCTCTACAGTGTGCAACAGTAGACATAGGGGTCTTAGCTCCATTGAGAGGGATCGCCGCCCCTTCAAAGGAGAGGGTCGACGCCCCTTCAAAGGAGAAAATTTCTCCACATTATTCAACTGGTGTGAATTGCATCCTGGTTACAAAATTAACCTAAATTGCTCGATAACTACTTAGAAATGAGCAAAAACGCAGCAGAGAGAGTAGATGATTGTATTTCCTTCACCAAAAACAAGTTAGTGTTTATAATATGTATATAGCCTATGTTCCGTATTTATAACTATGTAGAATAAGAAAAATGTAAGCACACGACACAGTGAGAACCGTAGCGACCAGCTGGGAAGTTAAGTCTGTCAAAACTGCTTCACAAGTGTCCCATGATAATTTACAGCTTTAGTGGGCTTCCTTGTGATTGCCTGGATGAACTAAGGTACTGGTATAACAACAGGGCCCCTTGTTTGTTAAACCCTTAGAACCTACCTGGAGTCTACCTGGAGGGTATTCCGTGGATCGACGTCCCCTCGGCCCGGTCTATGACCAGGCCTCCCGGTGGATCAGGGCCTGATCAACAAGGCTGTTACTGCTGGCTGCACGTAGTCCAACGTACGAATCACAGTCCGGCTGATCTGGCACTGACTTTAGGTATCTGTCCAGCTCCCTCTTGAAGGCAACCAGAGGTCTACTGGTAATGCCCCTTATGGCTGGTGGGAGGCTGTTGAACAGTCTTGGGCCCCTGACACTTATTGTGTTTTCTCTTAGTGTACCAGTGGCGCCACTACTTTTCACTTGGGGTACGTTGCACCGTCTGCCAAGTCTTTTGCTTTCGTATGGAGTGATTTCTGTGTGCATATTAGGAACCAGTCCTCCAGAATCTTCCAGGTGTAGATTATGATATATCTCTCTCGCCTGCGCTCCAGTGAATATAAGTCTAGTGCTTCCAGGGGTTCCCAGTAGTTAAGGTGTTTGATAGAACTTATACGTGCAGTAAAGGTTCTCTGTACATTCTCTAGATCTGCAATTTCACCTGCCTTGAATGGGGATGTTAATGTACAGCAGTATTCCAGCATAGAGAGAACAAGTGATTTAAAAAGGATCATCATTGGCTTAGCATCTCTTGTCTTGAATGTTCTCATTATCCGTCCTATCAGTTTCCTCGTAGATGTAATAGTGGCATTGTTGTGGTCCTTGAAGGTGAGGTCTTCGGACATTACCACACCCAGGTCCTTCACATTACTTTTCCGCTCTACTGTGTGATTGGTGTTTGTAATATACGCAGTCCTAGTTATCATTTCCTCCAGTTTTCCATAACGGAGTAGTTGGAATTTGTCTTCATTGAACATCATATTGTTCTCTGTTGCCCATTGGAAAACTTGGTTTATATCTTCTTGGAGATTTGTCGTGTCCTCAATGGATGACACTCTCATGCAGATCCTAGTATCATCTGCAAAGGATGATACAGTGTTATGGTTCACATCCCTGTCTATGTCTGATATGACGATGAGGAACAGGATAGGTGCGAGTACTGTGCCTTGTGAGACAGAGCTCTTTACTATGGCAGCATCCGATTTAACTCTGTTTACCACTTCTCTTTGTGTTTGATTGGTTAGGAAGTTGAAGATCCATCTGCCTACTTTGCCAGTTATTCCTGGTTCACTGGTCGGGAGGCATGACTATATACGTGTGTGGCATACATTGAATATAATGTAACATACCCCTAGCATGCCACAGTTGTTGATGGAGTGTTGGTGTTGTTGATGGAGTGTTGCTGTTGTTGATGGTGTGTTGGTGTTGTTGATGGTGTGTTGGTGTTGTTGATGGAGTGTTGGTGTTGTTGATGGAGTGATGGTGTTGTTGATGGAGTGGTGGTGTTGTTGATGGTGTGTTGGTGTTGTTGATGGAGTGTTGGTGTTGTTGATGGAGTGTTGGTGTTGTTGATGGTGTGTTGGTGTTGTTGATAGAGTGTTGGTGTTGTTGATGGTGTGTTGGTGTTGTTGATGGAGTGTTGGTGTTGTTGATGGAGTGATAGTGTTGTTGATGGAGTGGTGGTGTTGTTGATGGTGTGTTGGTGTTGTTGATGGAGTGTTGGTGTTGTTGATGGAGTGGTGGTGTTGTTGATGGAGTGGGGGTGTTGTTGATGGAGTGGTGTTGTTGTTGATGGAGTGGTGGTGTTGTTGATGGAGTGTTGGTGTTGTTGATGGAGTGGTGGTGTTGTTGATGGAGTGGTGGTGTTGTTGATGGTGTGTTGGTGTTGTTGATGGAGTGTTGGTGTTGTTGATGGAGTGGTGGTGTTGTTGATGGAGTGTTGGTGTTGTTGATGGTGTGTTGGTGTTGTTGATGGAGTGTTGGTGTTGTTGATGGAGTGGTGGTGTTGTTGATGGTGTGTTGGTGTTGTTGATGGAGTGTTGGTGTTGTTGATGGAGTGGTGGTGTTGTTGATGGAGTGGGGGTGTTGTTGATGGAGTGGTGTTGTTGTTGATGGAGTGGTGGTGTTGTTGATGGAGTGTTGGTGTTGTTGATGGAGTGGTGGTGTTGTTGATGGAGTGGTGGTGTTGTTGATGGTGTGTTGGTGTTGTTGATGGAGTGTTGGTGTTGTTGATGGAGTGGTGGTGTTGTTGATGGAGTAGGGGTGTTGTTGATGGAGCTGTGGTGTTGTTGATGGAATGTTGGTGTTGTTGAAGAGTGTTGGTGTTGTTGATGGTGTGTTGGTGTTGTTGATGGAGTGATGGTGTTGTTGATGGAGTGGTGGTGTTGTTGATGGTGTGTTGGTGTTGTTGATGGAGTGGTGGTGTTGTTGATGGAGTGGTGGTGTTGTTGATGGAATGTTGGTGTTGTTGATGGAGTAGTGGTGTTGTTGATGGAGTGTTGGTGTTGTTGATGGAGTGGTGGTGTTGTTGGTGGAGTGCTGGTGTTGTTGATGGTGTGTTGGTGTTGTTGATAGTGTGTTGGTGTTGTTTATGGAGTGGTGGTGTTGTTGATGTTCTGTTGGTGTTGTTAATGGTGTGTTGTTGTTGTTGATGGAGTGGTGGTGTTGTTGATGGAGTGGTGGTGTTGTTGATTGTGTGTTGGTGTTGTTGATGGAGTGATGGTGTTGTTGATGGAGTGGTGGTGTTGTTGATGGTGTGTTGGTGTTGTTGATGGAGTGTTGGTGTTGTTGATGGATTGTTGGTGTTGTTGATGGTGTGTTGGTGTTGTTGATAGAGTGTTGGTGTTGTTGATGGTGTATTAGTGTTGTTGATGGAGTGTTGGTGTTGTTGATGGAGTGATGGTGTTGTTGATGGAGTGGTGGTGTTGTTGATGGTGTGTTGGTGTTGTTGATGGTGTGTTGGTGTTGTTGACGGAGGGTGGTGTTGTTGATGGAGTGTTGGTGTTGTTGATAGAGTGATAGTGTTGTTGATGGAGTGTTGTTGTTGTTGATAGAAGTACTGGAAGCAATGGCGACTCTAGTGTTAGCTTGTGCACAAGCTAACACTAGAGTCGCCATTGCTTCCAGTACTTCTATTAAGGATCTAACCAGGACTAAATCCAAGCACCATGAACCAGTCAACGCAGGGGTCTACACTATACCCTGTGGAGGCTGCGACAGAATTTATGTAGGAGAAACAGCAAGAAACCTCGAAACACGCATCAATGAACACATTAATGCATGCAGAAACGATAACCTGAACAACGCTTGCGTACAACACCGAAATTCCAACAATCATCTCATGAAATTCAAAGACGCCCGACTAGTAATCAAAGAAACTAATTTCCGTAGACGCAAATGCCTTGAATCAGCACTTATCTCTGTTTCTAACACAATTAAACAAAACAAAGGCAGCTTCACCATCTCTGAAGTCTTAGCAAGAATCCTCCTGAAAACAGTAAACCCTACCATCACATAGTCTCTCCTGCTAATTTAGCACATCGTAGATGTGGAACACTCCTACAGGCCTTCTATATTTCAACCTCCAGCAGAAATATTTGTCTAACCTATTGTTATACAACCCTAGTATTTGTTTTATCACCTTTTACTCATGTGCATATTGATTGTTCTACCTTATTGTATTACTGTATTACTTCTACTACTACTACTACTACTTATCACTACTACCTCGACCACCACTAGTATTTCACCTCACTTTGAGAGTATATATAAACCCACTATGTCCATGTATCGCTTGTAACGGCTTGACAAAGCTCCTGGAGAGCGAAACGTTGCCACAATAAAATGTCACATTAGTTGCATTTGTGTCCTTTTACTTTACTTGTTGATGGTGTGTTGGTGTTGTTGATGGTGTGTTGGTGTTGTTGATGGAGTGATGGTGTTGTTGATGGAGTGGTGGTGTTGTTGATGGAGTGGTGGTGTTGTTGATGGTGTGTTGGTGTTGTTGATGGAGTGATGGTGTTGTTGATGGAGTGGTGGTGTTGTTGATGGAGTGGTGGTGTTGTTGATGGTGTGTTGGTGTTGTTGATGGAGTGGTGGTGTTGTTGATGGTGTGTTGGTGTTGTTGATGGAGTGATGGTGTTGTTGATGGAGTGGTGGTGTTGTTGATGGAGTGGTGGTGTTGTTGATGGTGTGTTGGTGTTGTTGATGGAGTGATGGTGTTGTTGATGGAGTGGTGGTGTTGTTGATGGTGTGTTGGTGTTGTTGATGGTGTGTTGGTGTTGTTGATGGAGTGATGGTGTTGTTGATGGAGTGGTGGTGTTGTTGATGGTGTGTTGGTGTTGTTGATGGAGTGATGGTGTTGTTGATGGAGTGGTGGTGTTGTTGATGGAGTGGTAGTGTTGTTGATGGTGTGTTGGTGTTGTTGATGGAGTGGTGGTGTTGTTGATGGAGTGGTGGTGTTGTTGATGGAGTGGTGGTGTTGTTGATGGAGTGATGGTGTTGTTGATGGAGTGGTGGTGTTGTTGATGGTGTGTTGGTGTTGTTGATGGAGTGATGGTGTTGTTGATGGAGTGGTGGTGTTGTTGATGGTGTGTTGGTGTTGTTGATGGAGTGATGGTGTTGTTGATGGAGTGGTGGTGTTGTTGATGGTGTGTTGGTGTTGTTGATGGAGTGATGGTGTTGTTGATGGAGTGGTGGTGTTGTTGATGGTGTGTTGGTGTTGTTGATGGTGTGTTGGTGTTGTTGATGGAGTGATGGTGTTGTTGATGGAGTGGTGGTGTTGTTGATGGTGTGTTGGTGTTGTTGATGGAGTGATGGTGTTGTTGATGGAGTGGTGGTGTTGTTGATGGTGTGTTGGTGTTGTTGATGGTGTGTTGGTGTTGTTGATGGAGTGGTGGTGTTGTTGATGGAATGTTGGTGTTGTTGATGGAATAGTGGTGTTGTTGATGGAGTGTTGGTGTTGTTGATGGAGTGGTGGTTTTGTTGATGATGTGTTGTTGTTGTTGATGGAGTGTTGGTGTTGTTGATGGTGTGTTGGTGTTGTTGATGGAGTGGTGGTGTTGTTGATGGAGTGATGGTGTTGTTGATGGAGTGGTGGTGTTGTTGATGGTGTGTTGGTGTTGTTGATGGAGTGGTGGTGTTGTTGATGGAGTGGTGGTGTTGTTGATGGAATGTTGGTGTTGTTGATGGAATAGTGGTGTTGTTGATGGAGTGTTGGTGTTGTTGATGGAGTGGTGGTTTTGTTGATGATGTGTTGTTGTTGTTGATGGAGTGTTGGTGTTGTTGATGGTGTGTTGGTGTTGTTGATGGAGTGGTGGTGTTGTTGATGGAGTGATGGTGTTGTTGATGGAGTGGTGGTGTTGTTGATGGTGTGTTGGTGTTGTTGATGGAATAGTGGTGTTGTTGATGGAGTGTTGGTGTTGTTGATGGAGTGGTGGTGTTGTTGGTGGAGTGCTGGTGTTGTTGATGGTGTGTTGGTGTTGTTGATGGAGTGGTGGTTTTGTTGATGATGTGTTGTTGTTGTTGATGGAGTGTTGGTGTTGTTTATGGTGTGTTGGTGTTGTTGATGGTGTGTTGGTGTTGTTGACGGAGGGTGGTGTTGTTGATGGAGTGTTGGTGTTGTTGATAGAGTGATAGTGTTGTTGATGGAGTGTTGTTGTTGTTGATGAAGTGTTGGTGTTGTTGATGGTGTGTTGGTGTTGTTGATGGAGTGGTGGTGTTGTTGATGGAGTGGTGGTGTTGTTGATGGAGTGGTGGTGTTGTTGATGGTGTGTTGGTGTTGTTGATGGAGTGGTGGTGTTGTTGATGGTGTGTTGGTGTTGTTGTTGGAGTGATGGTGTTGTTGATGGAGTGTTGTTGTTGTTGATGGAGTGTTGGTGTTGTTGATGGTGTGTTGGTGTTGTTTATGGAGTGGTGGTGTTGTTGATGGTGTGTTGGTGTTGTTGATGGTGTGCTGTTGTTGTTGATGTAGTGGTGTTGTTGATGGAGTGGTGGAGTTGTTGATGGTGTGTTGGTTTTGTTGATGATGTGTTGGTGTTGTTGATGGAGTGTTGTTGTTGTTGATGGTGTTGTTGTTGTTGTTGATGTAGTGATGGTGTTGTTGATGGAGTGTTGTTGTTGATGGAGTGTTGGTGATGGGTGTCGTTGATGGAGTGTTGATGTTGATGGAGTGTTGGTGATGGGTGTCGTTGATGGAGTGTTGGTGTTGTTGATGGAGTGTTGTTGTTGATGGAGTGTTTGTGTTGTTGATGTAGTGATGGTGTTGTTGGTTGAGTGTTGTTGGTGGAGTGTTGGTGTTGTTGGTGGAGTTATGGTGTTGTTGATGGAGTGATGGTGTTGTTGGTGGAGTGTTGTTGATGGAGTGTTGTTGGTGGAGTGTTGTTGGTGGAGTGTTGTTGGTGCCATTTTGACACTTTGAATCTCTGTATTATTTTATTTTCCATCGTGTGTTGTTATTTGTCTTGATGCTGGTAAGGGGCTCTTGATCCAAGGCACAGCATTTCCCTCCTTTTTTTTTGGATCGAAATTGAATACTTCTCCACGGATAATATATGTGTGCTTTACGGGTTTAACGCTTTCCCCTTACTAAAGTAAAGCTTTTCTTCATGGCATCATTCTTAATGGCTTGAGCCTTTTATGAAGTGTGGTGTGGCCTGTGTATACCTGGAGGGTATACCTGGAGGGTATACCTGGAGGAAATACCTGTACTATACCTGGAGTATTCCTGGAGAGGGCTTTGGGTGTTTACGTCCCCGCGGCCCGGTCTGTTACCAGGCCTTATGGTGTAGGCGCAAGTTTTGTGGCGTTCTGAGCAGTAACTAGAGAATATATTATCTGGCCTGCACACCTGGCCTGCACACCTGGCCCGCACACCTGGCCTGCACACCTGGCCCGCACACCTGGCCTGCACACCTGGCTGTAGCATGGTAACCACCTAGAAAAGAGCAAAAAGGCATCAGAGAGGGTAAATACTTGTATTTCCTTCACCAAATAGTAATTAGGTATGTACAGTATGTACAGCATACGTACAATAATACAAGCAAGAGACATAGAGAGAACTGTAGCAACCAAACTTGGAGGTTAGTCTACCAACGATGATTCACGAGTGTACCACATCGCTTCACAATTATGCGGAATTTCTTGTGATTGGTTGGTTGAACTAAGGTACTGGTATAGCGATGGGGCCCCTACTCGTTATACCTTTAGCACCTGGTTCACTGGTCGGGAGGCAGGACTATATGGGTGTGTCACATACACCAAATATAATGTAACAAACTCTTAGCATGCCACATCGGCTGTAAATTTTAGTGATGTGTTTTCCTCAAATTATCTTTACCTTTATTTAAAGTTGTGTAAATTTTAATGTGGCAATTTTATTCTACAAATTAGTTTCTGTCAAATAAGTGAAGAATGTTTCTTCTGATCAGAGATAGATCAGTGTTTGACTTTGTGTAGATTTATCCTATAATAAATGTTGGGCAGGACAATAACCATGCCACATATAAACTGAATAACGTAGATCTTAATACTTGTGATTGCGAGAAGGATTTAGGAGTTCTGGTTAGTAGTAATCTGAAACCAAGACAACAGTGCATAAGTGTTCGCAATAAAGCTAACAGAATCCTTGGCTTCATATCAAGAAGTATAAATAATAGAAGTCCTCAGGTTGTTCTTCAACTCTATATATCCTTGGTTAGGCCTCATTTAGATTATGCTGCACAGTTCTGGTCACCGTATTACAGAATGGATATAAATGCACTGGAAAACGTACAGAGCAGAATGAAAAAGTTGATCTCATGTATCAGAAATCTTCCCTATGAGGATAGACTGAGGGCCCTGAATCTGCACTCTCTAGAAAGGCGTAGAATTAGGGAAGATAAGATTGAGGTGTATAAATGGAAAACAGGAATAAATAAAGGGGATGTAAATAATGTGCTAAAAATATCCAGCCAAGACAGGACTCGCAGCAATGGTTTCAAGTTGGAAAAATTCAGATTCAGGAAGGATATAGGAAAGCATTGGTTTGGTAATAGAGTTGTGGATGAGTGGAACAAACTCCCGAGTACCGTCATAGATGCTAAGACGTTGTGTAGTTTTAAAAATAGGTTAGATAAATACATGAGTGGGTGTGGGTGAGTGTGAGTTGGACCTGACTAGCTTGTGCTACTTGGTCTTATGCCGTGCTCCTTCCTTAAGTGGAAAGTGACCTGACTACCTGGAGTTTACCTGGAGAGGGTTAACTCCAGGTAGTCAGGTCTAAGCCGGGGAGTGATGGACCTGCCTCGTATGGGTCAGTAGGCCTGCTGCAGTGTTCCTTCTTTTTTATGTTCTTATCATTAGTGCTAATATTTGGTTGTATTAGAAACTAAAGCCGCATCATTCTTTATTCTTGTCGTGTGTAAGGACATACAGAGGGCTGGACATACAGAGGGCTGGACATACAGAGGGCTGGACATACAGAGGGCTGGACATACAGAGGGCTGGACATACAGAGGGCTGGACATACAGAGGGCTGGACATACAGAGGGCTGGACATACAGAGGGCTGGGCTTATGCAATACAACAACAGTAATGCACACAGTTGTGTCACTAGAGCATCATGGTGTCTGAGTGAACCTGGTGTTGTACTCAGAAGCAAGACTTCAGGTGCAGATACCATTCAGAGATATATAAGCTAAGTAACAGGACATACACACCGAGAGGTGTAGTATATCTTAGTGTACTGTGTATACACTGGAAGTTTATTAATTCGTTTTTAGGGATAAAATTATTGTTGACTGATGGTGTACACACTGAGCAGGTGACACAGCCTTGATGAACCCTCATGTAGTCGACAGACTTTAAGTCCAATTAACCAGGTAACCAACTTAGGCTAATCACGCGGACTGCAACACGCACTCATCACCTTCATGAGTTACACATTCCACTCAACATGGAAACTCATCTTGGAATTCTAGTGAGTAAATCATTTGATTTCTGAGAGCGAGTTACTAATAATAAAAATCTTGGTCTGAGCTGACAGAATGTGTGGCAGCTGGAGTGACATCTGCTGCAGAGTACATCGTTCAAATGTTGGTCTTGTTAATATGATGAGTTTTTAAAAACAGTGGAACAAACACAGACAGACACACACACACAACTCAGGGGACTGTCCTATGAAGAAAGGTTGAGGGAAATAGGACTAACAACACTGGAGGATAGAAGGGTTAGAGGAGACATGATAACGACATACAAAATACTGCGAGGAATCGACAAGGTAGATAGTGACAGGATGTTCCAGAGAGGGAACACAGAAACAAGGGGACACAACTGAAAGCTGAAGCCTCAGATGAGTCAAAGGGATATTAGGAAGCATTTCTTCAGCCACAGAGTAGTCAGGAAGTGGAATAGTCTAGCGAACGATATAGTGGAGGCGGGAACCATACATAGTTTTAAGATAAGGTATGATAAAGCTCATGGAGCAGGGAGAGCAGAGACCCAGTAGCGGACAGCAAAGAGGCGGGGCCAGGAGCTGAGTCTCGACCCCTGCAACCACAATTAGGTGAGTATATACACACTCACGAATTTCACCCCACCCCAATTAAACAAACACTAACTCTTTGCCGACACCTTTCCCTTTATCCCTTCATCTTTGCACTTACGACTACCATCCTGGTCCCTCTTTGTGTAGCGATGCACACCCCAGCCTCAGCCCTACTGACACCACTCCTGACACCTGCTGAACGAACAGAGAGATTAGACCTTTGCAAGGCAGAGCATGGCAAGAGAAAGAAAGTTCAGAGTGGTAAACAAGTGTGGACTGACTACTGAACAAGAGTGATGAGTCTAAAGAATGAACATCAGAAGTAAATCTAGACATCATAGCTATGACAGAGACAAGGCTACTTTGAAATATCTGATACCATATTCCCAGGAGGATATCAGGTAATAAATAGAGACAAATGTAACAGAGGAGGGGCAGGAGTGGCTCTGCTAGTAGTAATTGTGTTATGAAGAGATGAGCAGAAACAGAAATGAGCCAACTGATTACATAATGGTTATACGTAATCAAGTTTGGAGGAGGTAAAGTGACGGCAGCAGTGGCCCGGTGGTCTGGTGGCTAGAGCTCTCGCTTCACACACGGAGGGCCCGGGTTCGATTCCCGGCGGGTGGAAACATTTCGACGTGTTTCCTTACACCTGTTGTCATGTTCACCTAGCAGGAAATAGGTACCTGGGTTGTTAGTCGACTGGTGTGGGTCGCATCCTTGGGGACAAGATTGAGGACCCCAATGGAAATAAGACAGACAGTCCTCGATGACGCACTGACTTTCTTGGGTTATCCTGGGTGGCTAACCCTCCGGGGTTAAAAATCCGAAGAAATCTTATCTTATCGTATCTTATCTTGTAACCCAGCACCAAAGAGTAGATGATTAAGATAGGTAAATGAGAGGGCAAGAAGAACTCATAGTGCTAAAGCAAACTTATTAATCATAGGCGATTTCCAGCACCAAGAAGGTGACTGGATGAACTGGGACCCTCAGGGGATGATAAGAAATATAGAGAGCTGAGATGAGGGAGGGAGGGAGGGAGGGAGGGGAGGGAGGGAGGGAGGAGGAAATTGTCAGCTTGTGAAGAACACAAGAGTAAGATGAAAGAGCAATGTTTTAAATCTTGCATTTACCATAAGTATATCTGACACCGGTGAAGTGTAACATGAGATCCTTCTGGGTGATAGCGATCATACAATACCGAACTTCTTATCTGTTGTGACATTAAAGTCTGAGAATACAGCGACCAGTGGAGGGTATGACACACATCAAAATTCACAAGAGGGAACAATGAATGAATGAATAATTTCGAAAGGGACATGGGAGAAAGTCACCGAATGAGATAAAGTACCTAGCTGGGAAATAACAGGAGGAAGAGCAGAAATTCGTATCCAGAAGAAGAAGAATGGGAAATTTAATTGATGCTATGTCGTTTTCGTATTGTTGCTGGGCCTCCCTCCCTATCTGTGCATATTCGTTTCTGGCTCTTCGACTAATCTCTTCATTTTCCTGGTCCTTTCTCTCCTGTACTTTTTCCATTCTCTAGCGCACTTGGGTTTTGCCTCTCTACACCTTTGTGTGAACAAAGGTCTGGAGTTTTGAGACTCTCTGACCGCGGGTTCGAACACCACCCGTGGTATGGTTTGATAGTCCATCATTTTGTTTACTGATTTTCTCGCTGAACTTCTTGTAGGAAATTCTTCATGTCTGTGTATTCCTCCCTTTTAAAGTTTGGCTTCTCCCATCCTACACCTGCTTCTCTCACCACTTGTAACTCTACTATGTATTCGAAACTCAGAACCACGTGATCACTGGCTCCGAGGGGCCTTTCATATGTGATGTCCTCGATGTCTGAACTATTCAAGGTGAATACGAGGTCCATGTCTCAGCTCTCACCTCATGTCTCAGCTCTCACCATGTTGCTGGTTCATCCTCTCCTCTCTTTCTGGTAGTGTCCCTAATATGTTGATGCATGAGATTTTCCAGTGCTATCTCCATCATCTTGGCTCTCCATGTTTCAGGTCCCCCATGTGGCTTCAGGGTTTTTCCAGTTAATCTCCTTGTGATTAAAATCACCCATAACTAGTAACTTTGCCCTACCCATGTGAGCCCTTCTGGCCACCTTAACTAGTGTGTCCACCATTGCTCTGTTGCTCTCTTCATATTCTTCTCTTGGCCTCCTGATGTTCAGTGGTGGGTTGTACATTACTGCAACTATCACCTTAGGACCTCCAGACTAAATTGTTCCTATCATATAGTCCCTTTCTCCCATTCTGTCTATTCCTTCCATTTCCTCAAATCCCCACTCCTCGTCCTTCTCTGGTCTATGTGTGTATGTGTGACATTTATTTGTACTCTCCTGTATGTGACTGCAATGGTCGAGTGTCTGCTCTTGGCCCTGATTCTTGCAGCTTGCTGAATTTACTTGCCCTTTGCCCCGTACTTATTCATACATGTTCAAAAATCTACACATGACAGCTTCCCACACGACTTATTCCTCCAGGTTATTCCACTTACTGACCTCGCTGAGGCTGATGACCCACCACCCTCAAGGGAGGTTCCTTCCATAGAACCTCTGCATCACCCATTTCCCAGAAGCTTTATGATCCATATGGGTTTAGCTCTTCCATTTGGTTAAAAATAGAAAAATATAGGTGCAAGTTTGATTACTTTGTGTCCTTAATTGTGTTCAACGCTGGAGATGAATAGGATCAGTAATCCAAGAGAGTGGTGCATACTAGAACGGAAAGTGAGCTTATGTCTAGTACAGACTCACAGCCTATGATGTCTGGCAGATGTGAAATGTGCTTTAATGTTCTAAGTTTATTTGCTGCCTCATTCTCTCTTCATGGTTTCTACAGAAGTCTGACAGTGACCTCTATAAATACAGGTTAGTTCTAGCATTTCCTTGCAGATCCAGCAATGGCAGTGTCTTAAGTATTACGTTACTATGAAAGTGATTACTTTAATATATTAAATAAGTGTATCAGGAAATGGGTGAAACTAGAGCCAGTCGATGAGTTGACTAGTATGTAATGAATGTTGTTTTGAGGGAACCCCTTTCTCTCTCCATCTTCCTTACGCGTATTAATCTCTCTCTCTTTCTCTCTTTCTGGTCCACAGGAGCAGTCTCCTTCGACCCCACTAAGCTGGAGTCATCATCGCAGCTGTGGTCAGGGTACCCACACATCCTGACGCCCAGCTTCCAGGACACCCCCTACAACATCACAGCTCTGGTGGGAGACTCGGCCTTCCTTCCCTGCTCTGTGTCTCACCTGGGTGACAGATCAGTGAGTACCAACCCTTCCCTACCTCTCCCTTCCTCCTAATCTCTAGTCACTTCCTCTCCTTCACACCTCTCCCTCCCATGCACCTTACCTCCTCTTCCTAAATCCTCTTTCATCTCTATTACCATCTCATTCACTGGTTCCAGTCTTCCTGCCTCCCCTCCCTTCCAGTCTTTCTGCCTCCCTTCCAGTCTTCCTGCCTCCCCTCCCTTCCTGCCTTCCTTCCAGTTTTCCTGCCTCCCCTCCAGTCTTCCTGCCTCCCCTCCCTTCCAGTCTTCCTGCCTCCCCTCCCTTCCAGTCTTCCTGCCTCCCCTCCCCTTCAGTCTTCCTGCCTCCCCTCCAGTCTTCCTGCCTCCCCTCCAGTCTTCCAGTCTTCCTGCCTTCCCCTCCAGTCTTCCAGTCTTCCTGCCTCCCCTCCTTTCCAGTCTTCCTGCCTCCCCTCCCCTTCAGTCTTCCTGCCTCCCCTCCAGTCTTCCTGCCTCCCCTCCCTTCCAGTCTTCCTGCCTCCCCTCCCTTCCTGTCTTCCTGCCTCCTCTCCCCTCCAGTCCTTTCTTCATCTTTGGTAAAAGCTTTGGAGAATAGAAAGAATATATTCCCTAAAGAGAAGACTGGAAGGAACCGCATTTGTTCTTCCAAGACAGAGGCGAGACTGACATTCAGGTGTGTCTTTAAAGCAGAGAGATAAGTATTAACTGGATTACAAAGGATAAGAACTGACTCTTAGTGTCTTAATGGACAACACGACCTCCTATTGCAAGAAAAATTCGATTTCTCACATACAACTTGAAGGAAATGCCTAGATACTTATATACAGGATGGATTAAAAAAGTTAGTTTTATCTATAAGCAAATTTTATCCAGTTTTAACGTACAGAGAACAATGAATGTAACAATACATAAAGTGATGGAAATCAATGCAGGGCTAACAGCAGGAGGCCCACAGAATGCATGGGAAAATACACCATAAAACAATTACGTTCTCGTTCCAATGTTACCTTGATATTCCTCGCGACAGTGACATACTGACGTTGACGGGGAAGAGAGGCTATTATTTGTTGGAGTTGGGAATGGGAGGTGGAAGACACTCCACCCTCTGGCCACTACCCCTGCATCCCAACACTGCAACATAACAGATAGCACAAGATAGCATGACGTAGCCGCAGCATCATGGTCTTTATGATAGCTGCCAACACATGCTACGAGGGTGGCCAACCTTGTTCTAACATACTACAAGTATTTTGAAGGTGACGTACCATATAAAATATAGTTAGGGGCAGAAATCCGCAAGAAGCAAGTGAGGTGTGTGTGTGTTTGTCTCTCTGTCTCTGTCTCTCTGTCTCTGTCTCTGTCTGTCTGTCTGTCTGTCTCTATCTATCTATCTATCTCTGTCTGTCTACCTCTCTCTCTCTCTCTCTCTGTCTCTCTCTCTATCTATCTATCTCCCTCTGTCTCTCTCTGTATCTCTGCCTCCTCTCTCTCTCTCTCTCTCTCTCTCTCTCTCTCTCTCTCTCTCTCTCTCTCTCTCTCTCTCTCTCTCTCTCTCTCTCACTCATTACCCCACAAATTATTATTAAAAATTTGACATGACAAAAAGTTGGAAACCAAACAAACCTCTGAACGTGTTATATGTAGGTAAATATTGATGGAAGGAGGTAGGAGGTTAGTAGGAGGTGGAAGGAGGTTAGTAGGAGGTGGAAGGAGGTTAGTAGGAGGTGGAAGGAGGTTAGTAGGAGGTGGAAGGATGTTAGTAGGAGGTGGAAGGAGGTTAGTACGAGGTGGAAGGAGGTTAGTAAGAGGTGGAAGGAGGTTAGTAGGAGGTGGAAGGAGGTTAGTAGGAGGTGGAAGGAGGTTAGTAGGAGGTGGAAGGAGGTTAGTAGGAGGTGGAAGGAGGTTAGTAGGAGGTGGAAGGAGGTTAGTAGGAGGTGGAAGGATGTTAGTAGGAGGTGGAAGGAGGTTAGTACGAGGTGGAAGGAGGTTAGTAGGAGGTGGAAGGAGGTTAGTAGGAGGTGGAAGGAGGTTAGTAGGAGGTGGAAGGAGGTGGAAGGAGGTTAGTAGGAGGTGGAAGGAGGTTAGTAGGAGGTGGAAGGAAGTTAGTAGGAGGTGGAAGGAGGTTAGTACGAGGTGGAAGGAGGTGGAAGGAGGTTAGGAGGAGGTGGAAGGAGGTTAGTAGGAGGTGGAAGGAGGTTAGTAGGAGGTGGAAGGAGGTTAGTACGAGGTGGAAGGAGGTGGAAGGAGGTTAGTAGGAGGTGGAAGGAGGTGGAAGGAGGTTAGTAGGAGGTGGAAGGAGGTTAGTAGGAGGTGGAAGGTTAGTAGGAGGTGGAAGGAGGTTAGTAGGAGGTGGAAGGAGGTTAGTAGGAGGTGGAAGGAGGTTAGTAGGAGGTGGAAGGAGGTTAGTTGGAGGTGGAAGGAGGTTAGTAGGAGGTGGAAGGAGGTTAGTAGGAGGTGGAAGAGTTGTAGGTAAAGGAAGGTTAGTAGGAGGTGGAAGGAGGTTGTAGGAGGTGGAAGAGAGGTTAGTAGGGTGTGGAAGGAGGTTAGTAGGAGGTGGAAGGAGGTTAGTTGGAGGTGGAAGAAGGTTAGTAGGAGATGGAAGAAGGTTAGTAGGAGATGGAAGGAGGTTAGTAGGTGATAGAAGAAGGTTAGTAGGAGGTGGAAGGAGGTTTGTAGGAGGTGGAAGGAGGTTAGTAGGATGTGGAAGGAGGTTAGTAGGAGGTGGAAGGAGGTTAGTTGGAGGTGGAAGGAGGTTAGTAGGAGGTGGAAGGAGGTTAGTAGGAGGTGGAAGGAGGTTAGTAGGAGATGGAAGTAGGTTAGTAGGAGGTGGAAGGAGGTTAGTAGGAGGTGGAAGGAGGTTAGTAGGAGGTGCAAGGAGGTTAGTAGGTGATGGAAGGAGGTTAGTAGGAGGTGGAAGGAAGTTAGTAGGAGGTGGAGGGAGGTTAGTTGGAGGTGGAAGAAGGTTAGTAGGTGATGGAAGAAGGTTAGTAGGAGGTGGAAGGAGGTTAGTAGGAGGTGGAAGGAAGTTAGTAGGAGGTGGAAGGAGGTTAGATGGAGGTGGAAGAAGGTTAGTAGGTGATGGAAGAAGGTTAGTAGGAGGTGGAAGGAGGTTAGTTGGAGGTGGAAGAAGGTTAGTAGGAGATGGAAGAAGGTTAGTAGGAGATGGAAGGTGGTTAGTAGGAGATAGAAGAAGGTTAGTAGGAGGTGGAAGGAGGTTTGTAGGAGGTGGAAGGAGGTTAGTAGGATGTGGAAGGAGGTTAGTAGGAGGTGGAAGGAGGTTAGTTGGAGGTGGAAGAAGGTTAGTAGGAGATGGAAGGAGGTTAGTAGGAGGTGGAAGGAGGTTAGTAGGAGGTGGAAGGAGGTTAGTAGGAGATGGAAGGAGGTTAGTAGGAGGTGGAAGGAGGTTAGTAGTAGGTGGAAGGAGGTTAGTAGGAGGTGGAAGGAGGTTAGTAGGAGGTGGAAGGAGGGTAGTAGGAGGTGGAAGGGTGGGTGGAGGATCAAGTCCAGGTATCATGAAAGACATTTCAGATTTTCCTAAGTCGTGAAGATCTGAAATTGGATTATTTACATTTAAACACGACTAAGTTTTCCATATCTGTGTACACACACACACACACGCACAGGTTGCAGAGGTTTACAACAAGACTAGTCCCAGAGCTAAGGGGATTGTCCTACGAAGATAGGTTTAGGGAAATCGGCCTGACGACACTAGAGGACAGGAGGGTTAGGGGAGACATGATAACGACATATAAAATACTGCGAGGAATAGATAAGGTGGACAGAGACAAGATGTTCCAGAGAGGGGACACAGAAACAAGGGGTCACAATTGGAAGTTGAAGACTCAGATGAGTCAAAGAGATGTTAGGAAGTATTTCTTCAGTCATAGAGTTGTCAGGAAGTGGAATAGTCTGGCAAGGAATGTAGTGGAGGCAGAAACCATACTTAGTTTTAAGACGAGGTATGATGAAGCTCATGGAGCAGGGCGAGAGCGGACCTAGTAGCGATCAGGGAAGAGGCGGGGCCAGGAACTATGTCTCGACCTCTGCAACTACAAATAGGTGAGTACAAATAGGTGAGTACATACACTTATATGCATACACAAACACACACATACACACACACACACACAGCACACGTGAGTCAGTCACAGTCACAGCAGTCACACGTGTTTTGAGCTCCGCTAAATTGGGTGGTATTGGGTGGTCCTAGGGGGAATCCGAGTGCAACAAACAGGCGTGGGCATAGGCTAAAGTGTCATACTCATTTAAAACCAAAAAGCAGGGAAATACGAGTGATCCCAGAGGAAAAAAACAGTAAATAGTGGACAGTGCCAGTGAGGGGAGGCGTTGATAGGTCTAACAGTGGTTGCCACACAGCAGGAAGTCGAGAATTTATCGTAGTGAACTATAATGCAGTGGGGAGCATATCTACTGGAGGCACCCAAGAAAGGAAGATAAGTGCAAGGCAAGCAGTGAACAATACGGTGATTGCATAAAGTGAGCCCAATAGAAAAGAAACGAAGAGGTAGTACCCAGCAGGGCGCCACGCCAGGAGAATACCCACAGCAGACATCGAATGTAATGTACAAATTCCTAGTTGTGGTTTGCAGGTTTGCAGGTTTCTGGCCCTGAGTTGCTGAAGCTGTGGGACAAACCCCTGCTCGTAGGAGCTGAATTCATAAGTATAGTTCATAGTTCAGAAGACAAGTCAGGGCGCAGGGCTACCAACCAAATGTACACACGTGTACGCACGCCATGCACACATACACTTGAAGTAGTCAGGATACAGAAGTAGTATACCATACAATTGTTAGTGTAGTAGCAACAATATTATTACCAGTGTATAAGTAGCAACTTTTAGTAGCAGTGCTTAGTAGGATTAAGAATTAGTTTTAGAATAGGTAGACACTGTGGAAGAGGTGCCAAGACGCACACACACACACACACGCACACGCTTGAAATAGTCAGGGTGTAGTAGACCATACAGCTGTTCTTGTCTTAGCAATTATATTTTTTATCAGTTATATAGGAAGTAGTATTCTTTTTAGTTTTTGTAGCTAAGTAAGGTAGGAAGAAAATTCAAAGACGTGGGCGGAGCGCAGGCGCGGTGAGTCAGAGGTAAACAAACACACGCACACACACAGTGAGGACAGGCGCACACACACACACGTACACACACACACGTACACACACACACTCAGTTAGGCCTAGCATCCTGACCAGTAACCCACTAACAATTTCCCTCCATACCCCGTAATCCTCCCACACACAAACACACACACACACACACACACACACACACACACACACACACACACACACACACGCTCACACACACGCACACATTCTCACTCTATACCCTCTATACCCTAGCTTAGTAGCACTATCCGGTTATAGATTAATATTAATATTAGATTAATATTAGAGAGTAGTCCAAACTTCTGAAACCTATCTCCCCCCGCTCTTTCCCCCACTCTCTCCCCCGCTCTCTCCCCACCTCTCCCCCTGCTTCCCCCCTGCTCTCTCCCCGC
>WNWK01021190.1:20000-34455 GCA_009830355.1 Cherax destructor | reverse complement strand
GGAAGTGAGGAGGTAGGGAAGTGAGTGAGGTAGAGTGGAAGGAGTGAGGAGATGGAAGTGAGTGAGGTAGAGTGGAAGTGAGTGAGGTAGTGGAAGTGAGCGAGGTAGTGGAAGTGAGTGAGGTAGTGGAAGTGAGTGAGGTAGAGTGGGAGTGAGTGAGGTAGTGGAAGTGAGTGAGGTAGTGGAAGTGAGTGAGGTAGTGGAAGTGAGTGAGGTAGTGGAAGTGAGTGAGGTAGAGGGAGTGAGGTAGTGGAAGTGAGTGAGGTAGTGGAAGTAAGTGAGGTAGTGGAAGTGAGTGAGATAGAGTGGGAGTGAGTGAGGTAGTGGAAGTGAGTGAGGTAGTTTAGGTGAGTGAGGTAGTGGAAGTGAGTGAGGTAGAGTGGGAGTGAGTGAGGTAGTGGAAGTGAGTGAGGTAGAGTGGGAGTGAGTGGGGGAGAGTGAGAGTGGAGAGTGGAGGAGTGAGGAGGAGTGAGAGTGGAGGAGTGAGGTAGTGGAAGTGGAGTGAGGTGAGGTAGGAAGTGAGTGAGGTAGAGTGGGAGTGAGTGAGGTAGTGGAAGTGAGTGAGGTAGAGTGGGAGTGAGTGAGGTAGAGTGGAAGTGAGGTAGAGTGGGAGTGAGTGAGGTAGAGTGGGAGTGAGTGAGGTAGTGGAAGTGAGTGAGGTAGTGGAAGTGAGTGAGGTAGAGTGGGAGTGAGTGAGGTATTGGAAGTGAGTGAGGTAGAGTGGGAGTAGTAGTGGTGAGTGAGGTAGTGGGAAGTGGTGAGGAGGTGGGAGTGAGTAGGTGGTGAGGAGTGAGGTAGTGAGTGAGTGAGGTAGGTGGAAGTGAGGTAGGAGTGAGGGAGGTGAGTGAGTGAAGTAGAGGGAGTGAGTGTGAGGAGTGGAGTGAGTGAGGTAGTGGAAGTGAGTGAGGTAGTGGAGTGGGAGGTATGGAGTGAGGGTGAGTGGGGAGTGGGAGGAGGTAGTGGAAGTGAGGAGGTAGTGGAGTGAGTGAGTGAGGTAGTGGGAGTGAGTGAGGTAGGTGAGTGGTGAGGTAGGTTAGGTGGAGTGAGGTAGTGGAAGTGAGTGAGGTAGAGTGGGAGTGAGTGAGGTATTGGAAGTGAGTGAGGTAGAGTGGGATAGAGTGGGAGTGAGGTAGTGGAAGTAAGGTAGAGTGGGAGTGAGTGAGGTAGAGTGGGATAGAGTGGGAGTGAGGTAGTGGAAGTGAGGTAGAGTGGGAGAGTGAGGTAGTGAAAGTGAGTGAGGTAGAGTGGGAGTGAGGTAGAGTGGAAGGTAGTGAGTGAGGTGAGTGGGGAGTGAGGTGTGGAAGTGGAGGAGGTAGTGGAAGTAGAGTGAGGTAGGTGGGTGAGTGAGGTAGTGGAAGTGAGTGAGGTAGTGGAAGTGAGTGAGGTAGAGTGGGTGAGTGAGGTAGTGGAAGTGAGTGAGGTAGAGTGGGAGTGAGTGAGGTAGTGGAAGTGAGTGAGGTAGAGTGGGAGTGAGTGAGGTAGAGTGAAAGTGAGTGAGGTAGAGTGGGAGTGAGTGAGGTAAAGTGGAAGTGAGGTAGAGTGGGAGTGAGGTAGTGGAAGTGAGGTAGAGTGGAAGTGAGTGAGGTAGTGGAAGTGAGTGAGGTAGAGTGGGAGTGAGGTAGAGTGGAAGTGAGTGAGGTAGAGTGGGAGTAAGTGAGGTAGAGTGAAAGTGAGTGAGATAGAGTGGGAGTGAGATAGAGTGGGAGTGAGTGAGGTAGTGTGTGTGTGTGTGTGTGTGTGTGTGTGTGTGTGTGTGTGTGTGTGTGTGTGTGTGTGTGTGTGTGCGCAAGTGTGTCTCAGTCTTTGAAAAAAAGGGAGGGGTCACTTTAACACGCTAGACCACGCTACTCTTTTGAAGATTATAGAAATATTTCACACCCTATTCCATATTAATATATGTACTAATATTTAATACTATAACACTTACTGGTGTACACGTGTGTTAGTGTGTGCGTGCACGTTTACTAGCTTGTCGTTCTTTGAGAAAAAGTGAAGGGGGTCGCTAGGCTGTACAACTCTTCTGAAGATTTTAAATGACTTACTAAATATTATCAGGGTTATCCCTATCTGCTGGCACTAAACGTTAGGGAGAGAGTGATGAGTATAGCATACAAACCAGCAGGGCTGAGAACTCATTACTCCTTAGACACCAAAAAACTGAATTTCTCCATACATAAAAGCAACTGGCAACCCCTGGTGGGTGCTTTCTATGAACTTCAGTTTGTAACCCTCCTGTAGAGTTTATCATGATTTTTAAAACTTGATTCATTTTTTCCTTTGATATTATGGTCATAACAAACTGATTGATACTAACTTAGTACAACACCAGCTCAAATAGATTGACTATTTTCCCCTTTCATTATTTACACTGTATCATGTTCATGACTTTACCACACATGCCGCAAATAACCAACGATATTGATTATGATTTATTTAAGGTCCCAACTCTGCACCGCTTAACTATGATTGTTTGATTATGTGTTCAACACCTCCGCCGCACTGACCAGCTGATTGCTTACCTCCTCACACACCTTCCAGAATCACCAGCATTCAAATATAATTTAAAATTCTTGATGTTTACACATTATTCACACTCTAGAAAGCTTCTACACCTTGTAGGAGTTTCACTTCTGATTCAATCACCAACGATGACCTACTACTAATAAGTAGGACAGCTGCTAACGCTAGATCAGCCGGAGCACTGTTAACGATCACTGTGTGTGTGTTTTGTTGTGTGTGTGTGTGTGTGTGTGTGTGTGTGTGTGTGTGTGTGTGTGTGTGTGTGTGTGTGTGTCGTGCCGAATTGCTTAAACTTGCGATTTTGGCTTAAATAGCAACGCTCTTCTTGCCAAATAAGGCAAGCGAAAATTTGTGTATGCAATAATTTCGCAAAAATCATTCTGAACCTAATGAAAAAAATTTAATTCATTGTGTTTGTTTATTATTAAATTCTTGTAAAAGTATCTAAATTAGATTTAGTTGGATTAGGCTAAATTAAATTGCGCTTGTTATAATAAGGTTAGGTAAGTTTTCTAAGTTTCTTTTGGTACAAAATTATTAATTTTTACATTAACGTAAATGAAAAAAATAAATATTTTTAAACGTATAAGAGAAAATTTTTGAAAGGACTTAATTTTAAATGACTTCTTGCTAATTTACCAATTTCACCTATTCGGCACGACATATATAGAAGCACACAGACACACAGACATACATTCACACATACACATACCACAAAAGGCCTAGTGTCTATCCACAAGTACTTTTAACAACTAGTACCTATTACTACATTAACCTTGCCACCGTCATGACGTCACAACCATGATATGATTATTTGTTGACATCGCTGGTCAGGTGATCAACCATCGCCAGGGTCGTGTAGTGTGGGGGTTAATATTGTGTTAACAGTCGTTGTCTCCCGATGAACCTGCAAAACTACTAATTACATACTACCTAATTTAAATAACTATACTTGCTGTATAGTTAGTCGCGACTGACGTGTGGGTTGATGTTGATTGACAGGTTAATTGGGCTTAAAATCCTACCAACTACAAAAGGGTCACTAAGGCTGCATGTCACATGTTGTTCCGAGTAGGGAAATTGGATCTAACAAAAATGATCCCAAATGGATGAACAATAGATTAAAACATCTCATTGGTCAAAAGAGAGGCATATATAGGCGTATCAAAAGAGGGGTTGGGTAGTTAAGAAATCAATATATTCAATTAAAGAGAGAAATAAAAAAAAGGAATAAGAAAAGAAAAAAGGGATTATGAGGCTAAAGTCGCAAGGGATTCGAAGACTAACCCAAAAGGGTTCTTTCAGGTTTACAGGAGTAAGATTAGGGACAAGAGATGCCCACTTAAGAGTAACTCAGGTCACATCACTGACAGTGATAAGGAAATGTGTGAACTTTTCAACACTTACTTCCTCTCAGTTTTTACACAGGAAGATGCTAGCGAAAATCCAGAAATAATAAATTATGTAGAACAGGACGATAATAAACTATGCACGATTGGGGTAACTAGTGACATGGTCCTCAGACAAATAGAGAAATTAAAACCTAACAAATTCCCAGGCCCTGTGAATTGTTTGCAAGGGTTTTAAAGGAATGTAAAGAGGAACTTAGTATACCTTTGGCTAATCTTTTCAATATATCACTACAAACTGGCATAGTGCCAGACAAGCGGAAAATGGCAAATGTAATACCTATTTACAAGGCAGGTGACAGGTCCTTAGCTTCGAACTATAGACCAATAAGCCTTACCTCCATAGCGGGAAAATTTATGGAATCAATAATTGCCGAGGTAATTCGTAGCCATCTTGAAAGGCATAGATTGATTAATGAATCTCAACACGGTTTTACAAAGGGGCGTTCCTGTCTTATGAATTTGCAAACTTTCTTCACTAAGGTGTTTAGGAGGTAGATCATGGTATTGAATATGATATTGTGTATATGGACTTCAGTAAGGCTTTCGATAGAGTTCCACATCAGAGGCTATTGAGGAAACTTAAGGCACACGGAATAGGAGAAAAAAAAATTCCTGGGTAGAGGCATGGTTGACAAATAGGCAGCAGAGAGTTGGCATAAATAGGGAGAAATCAGAATGGGGGCAAGTCTCAAGCGGTGTTCCACAGGGGTCAGTGTTGGGCCCCTTGTTGTTCACAATTTACGTAAACGACATAGATGAGGGAATAAATAGCGACATAAGCAAATTTGCTGATGACACCAAAATAGGCCGTCCAGTTCATTCTAATGAGGACATTAGAGCACTCCAGGATGATTTGAATAGACTGATGCAGTGGTCGGAGAAGTGGCAGATGCAGTTTAATATATACAAGTGCAAAGTTCTAAATGTTGGACAGGAAAATAACCATGCCACATATAAACTAAATAATGTAGATCTTAATATTACTGATTGCGAAAAGGATTTAGGAGTTTTGGTTAGCAGTAATCTGAAACCAAGACAACAGCGCATAAGTGTTCGCAATAAAACTAACAGAATCCTTGGCTTCATATCAAGAAGTATAAATAATAGAAGTCCTCAGGTTGTTCTTCAACTCTATGTATCTTTGGTTAGGCCTCATTTAGATTGTGCTGCACAGTTCTGGTCACCGTATTACAGAATGGATATAAATGCACTGGAAAACGTATAAAGGAGGATGACAAAGTTGATCCCATGTATCAGAAATCTTCCCTATGAGGATAGACTGAGGGCCCTGAATCTGCACTCTCTAGAAAGGCGTAGAATTAGGGGGGATATGATTGAGGTGTATAAATGGAAAACAGGAATAAATAAAAGGGAAGTAAATAGCGTGCTGAAAATATCCAGCCAAGACAAGACTCGCAGCAATGGTTTTAAGTTGGAAAAATTCAGATTCAGGAAGGATATAGGAAAGCACTGGTTTGGTAATAGAGTTGTGGATGAGTGGAACAAACTCCCGAGTACACTTGTTGACCACACTGTAGTTGTCAACACTTGTTGACCACACTGTTGTTGTCAACACTGGCTGACCACACTGTTGTTGTCAACACTGGTTGACCATACTGTTATTGTCAACACTTGTTGACCACACTGTTGTTGTCAACACTTGTTGACCACACTGATGTTGTCAACACTTGTTGACCACACTGTTGTTGTCAACACTGGTTGACCACACTGTTGTTGTCAACACTTGTTGACCACACTGTTGTTGTCAACACTGGTTGACCACACTGTTGTTGTCAACACTGGTTGACCACACTGTTGTTGTCAACACTTGTTGACCACACTGTTGTTGTCAACACTGGTTGACCACACTGTTGTTGTCAACACTGGTTGACCACACTGTTGTTGTCAACACTGGTTGACCACACTGTTGTTGTCACACTGGTTGACCACACTGTTGTTGTCAACACTTGTTGACCACACTGTTGTTGTCAACACTGGTTGACCACACTGTTGTTGTCAACACTGGTTGACCACACTGTTGTTGTCAACACTGGTTGATCACACTGTTGTTGTCAACACTGGTTGATCACACTGTTGTTGTCAACACTGGTTGACCACACTGTTGTTGTCAACACTGGTTGACCACACTGTTGTTGTCAACACTGGTTGACCACACTGTTGTTGTCAACACTGGTTGACCACACTGTTGTTGTCAACACTGGTTGACCACACTGTTATTGTCAACACTGGTTGACCACACTGTTGTTGTCAACAATGGTTGACCACACTGTTGTTGTCAACACTGGTTGACCACACTGTTGTTGTCAACACTGGTTGACCACACTGTTATTGTCAACACTGGTTGACCACACTGTTGTTGTCAACACTGGTTGACCACACTGTTGTTGTCAACACTGGTTGACCACACTGTTGTTGTCAACTCTGGTTGACCACACTTTTATTGTCAACACTGGTTGACCACACTGTTGTTGTCAACACTGGTTGACCACACTGTTGTTGTCAACACTGGTTGATCACACTACCTAAGTTATCTATTCTAATTTACGTCTAATTTATGTGGCTTGAACAATTCGCTAAAAACTCCCACTTAGGAGAGAAACCTCGTGACGACGTTTCGGTCCTTCCTGGACCGTCGTCAAGTCACAAATGAGCCTAATGTTTTCTTTTTTGTAAATAGTTAAGAAAATTAGCATCATTATTATGATAATTGTTTAACAAAAAAAATGACTAAAGTATTTTTATTTAATTTGGTGCCTAAGTCTTTATTATGACTCTTTGAGCCAGGCATCATGGGGGCACCCTGGGTTACAGACGTGCCCTGGGTCCCAGACGTGCCCTGGGTCCCAGACGTGCCCTGGATCCCAGACGTGCCCTGGGTCCCAGACGTACCCTGGGTCCCAGACGTGCCCTGGGTCACACGTACACTGGGTCCCAGAATTGCCCAGGGCATCAAAGGCATCATCGGTACTGAATTTTGTGAACCAGAAGCAACAAAGTACCAGAGCCAGGAGCAAGATAGAAGGAGAGGGAAGCGGAGAATCAAGGAGGGTGGGAGGGAGAGACAGAGGCAGGGTAGGAAGCAGGGAGGGAGAGACAGAGGCAGGGTAGGAAGCAGGGAGGGAGGGAGTAATAAGGAGAACACGGTATGGTGTCATCATCACGAGCTTGTAACAATTACTGAAGCTCTTGTACACTTCCCTGCCCTCCCTCTCTGCCCTCCCTCCCTTCCAACCCCCACTGCCCTCCTTCCCTGCCCCTCCTCCTCCCTGATATCCCTCCCTTCCCTTCCTCCCTGCCATTTCTCCCTGCCCTCTCTCCAAGCCCTCCCTCCCTCCCTCTCAACCTGGAATCAGTTTGGAGTCAGTTTCGGGGGGGGGGGGGTCACTTCCCCCGCGATCTGGTCCCAGAACAGCTCTGTCTTTTGGCGGCCGACTTGACCAGTTCAGCGTATGCACCACAGCCCGGATGGTCAGGAACTTATCAAATTTCCCTTAAAAACAACCAGGGGTTTGTTAGCTATTCCACCTACATAGGAAGGGAGCGTGTTGGAGACTTCGTCCCCTTGCACGTACTGCGTTCTCCCTCTAAGTGTACTCCTTGCACCCTTGCAATTTATCGGAGATATTTTGCACTGTTTCCCAAGCCTCTTTCATGTGAAGTGATTTTATTGTATAGGTTTGGGATCAACCCCTCCGAAATTTTTCAGGTGCAGATTGTTTCTGTCTGTTTTGCAATGAGGGACATCAAGCGTTCCCAGTAGTTCAGATGCTTGACTGCATTACCACGAGCAAATTAAAGTTCTCTGTACGTTTTTCATTTCCCCATTTTTTGTTTTTTGCTTTGATAATAACATCATTATGATCCTTGAATGTAAGATCTTCTGACATTGTCACTCCCAGGTCTCACAAACTGACCCTCCCACTCTGTTGTATGGTTCGATATTTTGCTGTACTTTGTTTTAGTCTTTAATTCTTCAGTTCTCCCATGCAGAGTAACTGAAATTCGTCCTCAGCGAACATCATATTATTGTCAGTGGCCCACTGGAAGACTTGGTTTATAATAATACTCTTTGGGATCTATTCATTAGGAGGTTTAAATGTTTTTGTGTCCACTTTTCCAGTTGTTTTTGTTCTGCAAGTATTTTAGTCTCACTCGACGAAGACTTTTTCAAATTTAATATTCACTACATGTGCATTTTGCTTGCCTTCCAGCGCATCTAAGATCATGTAATGGCTCAGCATGCAGTTTTCAGAGGCAGGAGCTACCTGTTCTGAATTCATGCTGCCCTGGACTGACAAATGTTATGATTGCATGTGATTGGCAATCTTGCTTCTTAAAATCCTTTCAAAGATTTTTATATTGATTCAATTTTTTGCAATTTTTGCTTTATTGTCACTTTTTGTAAATTATGGCTTTTTCTGTGGTGTTTTAATGACTGTGGTATGACTCCTGTGTTCGGGTTCCTTCTTCATAGGATATTTAATAAAGGCACAAGAGTGTGGTTTCTTGCAGTTCTTGACGAATATTTTGTTCCACGAGTATGGGCCGGGTACAGTACATTACCACACTATCAATGACTCCTTTGAAATCAAGTGAGGTTAGAGTTACGTCGGATATTATGGAAATGAGTCTTATTCGAGTCTTATTCATGACAAAAAAAATGTGGGTCGTTAGTGTTTGCGCTGAATAATGACTTACCTAATTCAGTCATAACGTTAGTTCAGTATTTCATTGATGGTTTTCTGTTCCCTCTGTCTTTCCTAGACTCTATATAACTTTAAACAATGCTTCAGAAACTCAACAGTCTTTTAGAAGTTCTGTGATGCGTCTTATCAATCAGCAGAGGAAGTGTCTTTCTCTTTCTAATTTGCATCTTCTCTTCCTTTCTGGAAAAGGTACATACTATGTGTCTGGAGCATACATTCCTCAAGTGAGATCATCCTCGCCAGAAACAGGTTCATCTCCCTGTTAGTCACATTATAAATTTGTTCCCATTTCACGTTCTAATTGTTAAGGCTGAATTTGTTGAATATTCCCTCTCGACTGACGGCATTTTGCTTTCCAAACCAGTGTATGTGTAGGTCTGAATGTCGATCAGGTTGTGGTCTGAGTTTGTTGTCTTGGACACCATGTGTTCCCGGGCAGGGCCTCGTTATTCGTGAACATGTAAGGTCGAGTGCTACTTGGTCTGTTGTCTGCTGGCTTCAGCAGAGTTTATTGCAGATGTTTACTAATTCAGGCTGTAAGACTGCTCCTCCTCGCTAACTGCTGATATTCTCTTCAGTTACAGTCCTCTGCTTCATCATGCATTAGTTTATTTCAGGTTTCTCCCCTTCCTGCCCTCTTTCCCTGCTCTTCTCTCTCTCTCTCTCTCTCTCTCTCTCTCTCTCTCTCTCTCTCTCTCTCTCTCTCTCTCTCTCACCAATTCACAGGTGAGAACACATAAATAGTACATTAAGTAGCTTTAATAAAGATAACATTAAAGTCAGTGTGACTATTTTACATTGGTTTGAAGTCTATCGACTGCACGATCTTTTTTAAGTTCACACTTCTCCTCTATATTAACAATGGGAATATTTTATTCCATAAATAAAGTTTAACAAAAGCTCTCAGTGTATATACTCTGTATACACATCTCAGTGTATATACACTGTATACACATCTCAGTGTATATACACTGTATACACATCTCAGTGTATATACACTGTATACACATCTCAGTGTATATACACTGTATATACATCTCAGTGTATATACACTGTATACACATCTCAGTGTATATACACTGTATACACATCTCAGTGTATATACAATGTATACACATCTCAGTGTATATACACTGTATACACATCTCAGTGTATATACACAGTACACACATCTCAGTGTATATACGCTGTATACACATCTCAGTATATATACACTGAGATGTGTGTATCGCTCAGACCATATACAGTATGAGAGAAATACCTTTTAACATATATACACCAGTGTATATTCAGAGAGAGATATGTATATTTCGGTGTGTATACATACAAGGCCATGAACACCTCTCGGTGTGTGCACACAGAGATACAACCCCCCCTCCCCCCCGTCAATGTATATACACTTAGAGATGCACTTCAATTATCTTGTCGCATATACACTGAGAGATAAACATCTCTCTGCGTATGTACACTGAGAGATACACAGCAGTCACTGTATATACACTGTGAGATACACAGCAGTCACTGTATATACACTGTGAGATAACCAGCAGTCACTGTATATACACTGTGAGATACACAGCAGTCACTGTATATACACTGTGAGATACACAGCAGTCACTGTATATACACTGTGAGATACACAGCAGTCACTGTATATACACTGTGAGATACACAGCAGTCACTGTATATACACTGAGAGATACACAGCAGTCACTGTATATACACTGTGAGATACACAGCAGTCACTGTATATACACTGTGAGATACACAGCAGTCACTGTATATACACTGTGAGATACACAGCAGTCACTGTATATACACTGTGAGATACACAGCAGTCACTGTATATACACTGTGAGATACACAGCAGTCACTGTATATACACTGAGAGATACACAGCAGTCACTGTATATACACTGTGAGATACACAGCAGTCACTGTATATACACTGTGAGATACACGCCATGTGATGTATGTACAATGACACTTATGTATGTCTTTGTGTAAATATACACTGATAGTTATCTCTCTGTGTATATACACTTCTCGGTCTAAATACTTCTCGGTGTAAATACTTCTCGGTGTAAATACACCGATGAGTGTATGAATATATATTTTTTTTTTTCAACTAGTCGGCCGTCTCCCACCGAGGCAGGTGACGGTTTTCTTCATTTTCTTTTTAGTAAGTTATATGGGAAAAGGGGTTACTAGCCCATTGCTCCCGGCATTTTAGTTGACTTTTACAACACGCATAGCTTACGGAGGAAAGATTCTTATTCCACTTCCCCATGGATATGAAAGGAAAAGCAATAAGAACAAGAACTATTAAGATAAAATCAAAGAAAACTTAGATGAGTATATGTGTAGTGTGACCTAAGTGTAAGTAGAAGTAGTAAGACGTACCTGAAATCTTGCATGTTTATGAGACAGAAAAAAGACACCAGCAATCCTACCATCATGTAAAACAATTACAGGCTTTCGTTTTACACTCACTTGGCATATAATATATATATATATATATATATATATATATATATATATATATATATATATATATATATATATATATATATATATATATATATATATATATGGTGTGTCTTACAAAGTCTGTTAGGGAGGTGTTAGCATCTTATGTATGGGAAACAAACTGTGAGAGTCAATTTACTTACCCGGTCGAGCGATGGTCAGCAGAAGCAACAGTATACACAGGGCGGTGTGGGCGTCCATAGTGGGCGTGTGTGTTGTGGGCAGTGGGTGTGGTGGTGGGAGGGGCGGTGAAGCAGTGGTTACACTGTGGGCGCCATCACTGCTGATGTGGGCGGGTTTGTTTTTGTTTGTTGGGCGGCTGGAACTGTGGTGCCAGTGTGGTAGCCACCCACCCACTCAGGCCACCCACCCACCCAGGGCCATCCCCACTCACTGTCACTGATGGATAAGTTCAGGGGCTCAAAGTTCACTCAGTGCGGTGAACTTACTTCTTCAGTAATTAATAAAGGAAAAGGTCAGGGTAAGTTAATTAACTCCCCGCTGGTGTGTGAGTCCTTGACAAAGTTCACTCTACACGTCACACTCTACACGTCACACTCTTCACGTCACACTCTACACGTCACACTCTTCACGTCACACTCTTCACCCTCGTCACAAAGATCACCAGAAGTTCAACACAGTTCACTTAACACCTTGTTCCTAATTCACATCTTAAGAAACAAAAAAAAGATAAGAAAAAAAACTTTACTTGGGTTCACTCTTAACACTGAACTTTAAACTCTTATTAAGGAAGTTTTAACCATGGCATGAATAAACTAAGACAAAGTTCACAAAAGTTCACTTAGTGTTCCTTACACTGCGCTCCCGCGGTCCGTTTAAAACACTCTTGTCTTTTTCTTACAGCAGCGCTGTATCACCCTGATTGGTTTAGCGCTCAGTTTTAATAATAATAATCTTTCTGTTACAAGTCTCCGATTGTCTCTCTCTCTCTCTCTCTCTCTCTCTCACTCTCTCTCTCTCTCTCTCACTTATTCACTCAAGTAGTATATTCTTTATTGAACTATAACCATCACAACAATTGATATAAACTGGTGAGTTTGTTCAATAACTCTGGCGTCAGGTTCACTCAGTGTTCAACACCAACATTGTATCTACGTCTCAGCTTCAGCGTCCAGTAAAGTACAGTCAAATGTATTCAGGCGTTTTCACTGAGGTTCTCCGGTCTCTCTGGCGTGTTCACTGAAGTTCTCCGGTCTCTGGCGTTTTCACTGAAGTTCTCCGGTCTCTCTGGCGTGTTCACTGAGGTTCTCCGGTCTCTGGCGTGTTCACTGAGGTTCTCCGGTCTCTGGCGTGTTCACTGAAGTTCTCCGGTCTCTGGCGTGTTCACTGAGGTTCTCCGGTCTCTGGCGTGTTCAGGAACTTTCAGAAGTGTCTCTACACCCGAGCCAACAACAAACCTGCCATTTGTGTCCTGAAAATAAATGTATATAGATAAATATCTTTTCTAAGCTTCTAATACACACACACACACACACACACACACACACACACATATACACACACACACACAAACACACACACACAAACACACATATACACATGTATATATATATATATATATATATATATATACGGCTGCTTCATAAAATGTAAATTTTGCAATAACAAGTGTTTAAAAAAATTATATATTTGAGAAACACGGATGGCTTCCATCGTCTGTTGGTTTATTAGTTAAATTCACTTCTTCATAAACCAGTTTTTGCTTTCACTGTTAATTCAAGTATTTTTGCTTTCACTGTTATCATATAAATTGTACTCAGAGTTCGTTTTATCCTCAAGTCCTTGTAAAATATATTAGTGTTGATTTTTTATAAGTCACGTGTGCAGCACCTGGGTACTCTTTGTCCACAGACGTTTCGCCCACCACGGGCTTGATCTATTTAGCACAGACAAGAAAACTATGTCTCTTATAGTGAAGCCAGAGGAAGGAGCGAGGTGATGCAGCAGGTGAAGACGTGGTCACATGTGGGCGGGGCCCGCGTGGGACCAGACAAACCACGTGGTCGGGAGAAACACAAGAACCTACAACTCAATTTCAACAAGTCTGACCCACGTTATGAACCTGACCTGCTTCAACCAGTGGGCCCTGCCCACATGTGACCGCGTCTTGGGCTGCTGCAGAGCCTTCATTCTCAAGTCTCTACTAGATACATAAAAAAGCCCAAATGTGGGACAAACGTCTCCTAATAAAGACACCCAGGTGTTGCACACACCAGTTTAATTCATCAGCGTCACGGTGTAACATATCTATCATCTAAAGATAGTTTATTCTGTCTCCATAAATACCTCTGCGTTGGTTTATTTTCAGAACAATGAAGGTTAACAATCAGCGTTTTGTAAACAACAACAAAATAATCTGGACTTCAGTGTCGAGTGTAGATCACAACCGTTATTATACTCAAAACTAAGCGCGAAGCCGCCAAGGGTCATAGAGCGCTGATGTGTAGAGCACAAGGTGGGTGATACCTGTCCAGAAAAGTCAATGCAGTGTTACCCTTTGTGGTTTAACGCTTAGTTTTGATGATGATAATAATAATAATGTCCAGCAGAGTTGAGTGAAGGAAACAACTGCCAGTGTTCGCTGTGGTTTGAGCTTATCAATATCAGCGTTCACTATGTTTATTTAATATTATCTCCACAAAATCACAGACAGGCAGATAATCACACACATACACACACACACACACACACACACACACACACACAGAGTGGTGGAGCACCTAGAAAGGAATGAGCTTATCAACGACAGCCAGCACGGTTTCAGGGACGGGAAATCCTATGTCACAAACCTACTGGAATTCTATGACAGAGTGACAGCAGTAAGACAAGAGAAAGAGGGGTGGGTAGATTGCATTTTCTTGGACTGTAAGAAGGCATTTGACACAGTTCCTCACAAGAGATTAGTGCAAAAGCTGGAGGACCAGGCAGGAATAACAGAAAAGGCACTGTAATGGATCAAGGAATACCTGTCAGGAAGACAACAGCAAGTCATGGTACGTTGCGAGGTGTCAGAGTGGGCGCCTGTGACGAGCGTGGTGCCACAAGGGTGAGTCCTAGGACCGGTGCTGTTTCTGGTATTTGTGAACGACATAACGGAAGGAATAGACTCCGAAGTGTCCTTGTTTGCAGATGATGTGAAGTTGATGAGAAGAATTCAATCGGACGAGGACCAGGCAAAACTACAAAGGGACCTGGTCAGGCTGCAAGCCTGGTCCAGCAATTGGCTCCTGGAGTTCAACCCCACCA
>WNWK01021190.1:0-15000 GCA_009830355.1 Cherax destructor | reverse complement strand
TTTGCACTTTCTCTAATTGCTTGACCAGGTGTGGGATCCAAACTGGTGCTGCATACTCCAGTATGGGCCTGACGTACACAGTGTACAGTGTCTTGAACGATTCCTTATTAAGGTATCGGAACGCTATTCTCAGGTTTGCCAGGCGCCCATATGCTGCACCAGTGATCTGGTTGATGTGTGCTTCTGGAGACGTGCTCGGTGTTATACTCACCCCAAGATTTTTCTCCTTGAGTGATGTTTGCAGTCCTTGGCCACCTAGCCTATACTCTGTCTGCGGTCTTCTTTGCCCTTCCCCGATCATCAAGACTTTGCATTTAGCGGGGTTAAACTCGAGAAGCCAGTTGCTGGACCACGTGTCCAGTCTGTAAGGGTAAAGGAGTGTGTAAGGGAAAAGGATTATGTGAGGGGAGGGGAGTATGTGAGGGGAGGGGAATGAGTAAGGGGGAAGGAGTATATGAGGGGAGGGAAGTGAGTAAGGGGAAGGAGTATGTGAGGGGAGGGGAGTGTGAAAGGTGAGAGGAGTATGTGAGGGGAGGGGAGTGCGTAAGGGGAAAGGAGTATGTGAGGGGAGGGGAGTGTGTAAGGTGAGGGGAGTATGTGAGTGGAGGGGAATGTGAGGGAAAAGAGTATGTGAGGGGAGGGGAGCATGTGAGAGGAAGGGAGTGTGTAAGGGGAAAGGAGTATGTGAGGGAGGGAGTATGTGAGGGAGGGGAGTATGTGAGGGGAGGGGAGTGTGTAAGGTGAGAGGAGTATGTGAGGGGAAAGGAGTATGTGAAGGGAGGGGAGTATGTGAGGGGAGGGGAGTATGTGAGGGGAAAGGAGTATGTGAAGGGAGGGGAGTATGTGAGGGGAGGGGAGTGTGTAAGGAGGAATTAGTACACACACACACAAACACACACACACACACAAACACACACACACAAACACACACAGGAAATGACAAGGAAGTCTTTGAAGTGTTGAACAGATGGTTTAATGAAGTCTCAGTGGACACATGATGGACGGCAGAGAGCCCGGGGGATCGAGGGACGGCAGAGAGCCCGGGGGATCGAGGGACGGCAGAGAGCCCGGGGGATCGAGGGACGGCAGAGAGCCCGGGGGATCGAGGGACGGCAGAGAGCCCGGGGGATCGAGGGACGGCAGAGAGCCCGGGGGATCGAGGGACGGCAGAGAGCCCGGGGGATCGAGGGACGGCAGAGAGCCCGGTGGATCGTGTACACCAACAGGTTCTGGACACTGTATACACAACAAGGAGAGGTGAAAAAATTTGATTAAGCTGGATACATCAAAGGCTATGACAAGGTGTCACCATGGATTCTGTGAGAGGAAGTTGAAGCACTGTGTGAACCTCTACAATAAGTAAATAAACACTGGACAGGTGCCAGAGATCTGGAGGATAGGGACTGTAGTGCCTATATTTATAAAAGAAGACAGGTAGAAATCACTGAATCATAGACCAATTTCACAAACGTGCATACAGTTGAAGGTAATAATAAGGTTGAAGGAGAGTGGTATAGAACTTGGAGAGAAGTGGTCTGACAAACAATGACACGGGATCATAGATGGTTAATTATGTCACACCTGTTTGTTGGAATTCTACGATAAAGTAACGGAAGTGAGACAGGGAAGAGAGAGAGAGGGGTGGGTCTACCTGGAGTCTACCTGGAGGGTATTCCGGGGATCAACGCCCCCGCGGCCCGTTCCATGACAAGGCCTCCTGGTGGACCAGGGCCTGATCAATGAGGCTGTTACTGCTAGCCGCATATAGTCCAACGTACGAACCACAGCCTGGTTGATCCGGCACTGACTTTAGGTATCTGTCCAGCTCCCTCTTGAAGACAACCAGGGATCTATTGGTAATTCCCCTTATGGTTGGTGGGAGGCTGTTAAACAGTCTTGGGCCCTGGACACTTACTGTGTTTTCTCTTAATGTACTAATGGCGCCCCTAATTTTCACTGGGGGAATGTTGCATCGCCTGCCTAGTCTTTTGCTTTCGTTGGGAGTGATTTATGTGTGCAGATTAGGGACCAGTCCCTCCAGGATCTTCCAGGTGTAGATTATGATGTATCTCTCTCGCCTACACTCCAGTAAGTACAAGTCAAGTGCTTCCAAGCGTTCCCAGTAGTCAAGGTGTTTGATGGAACTTATACGTGCAGTAAAGGTTCTCTGTACATTCTCTAAATCTGCAATTTCACCTGCCTTGAATGGGGATGTTAATGTACAGCAGCATTCTAGCCTAGAGAGAACAAATGATTTAAAAAGGATCATCATTGGCTTGGCATCTCTTGTCTTGAATGTTCTCATTATCCATCCTATCAGTTACCTCGCAGATGTGATAGTGGCATTGTTGTGATCCTTGAAGGTGAGATCTTCGGACATTACCACACCCAGGTCCTTCACATTACTTTTCCGCTTTATTGTGTGATGTGTGGGTGGATTGCATTTTCTTAGTAATAATGTGGAATTACCGACAAAATCTTAGGTAAATTTGTACAGACTCAACTAATGTGATATTTTATTGTGGTAACGTTTCGCTACAAAATGTCACATTAGTTGCATTTGTGTTCATTTGCATTTTCTTAGACTGCAGGAAGACATTTAATTCTGTACCTCACGTGAGACTTAGGCAAAAACTTGAGGTGCAGGCAGGAATAAGAGGGAAATTACTCCAGTGAGTCAAAGATCATCTCAGAGGAAGGAGAAAGGGTGATCATCCGGGAAGAGTTGTCAGAGTGGGCAAGTGTAACTGACGAGGCATCACAAGGATCGGTACTGGAACCAGTACTGTTTCTGGTTTATGTGAAGGATATTCCAAACAGGATTGAGTCAGCTGTATCCCTTCTTGCTGATGATGTAAAACTAATGGGAAGAATAAAATCAGATAAGGATATGGAAAGTTGCAACTAAATCTGGACAATATGGAAAATTGGTCAGTTAATTGGCTGTTTGAATTAAATCCCAGTAAATGCAAGGTCATCAGTTTATACTCCGTGTCCAGAAGACTGGACCTAGGGGTGAGCATAGTACCTAGCATATCACCAAAGACTTACATAAATCAAATAACCTCTGCAGCCAATGCTCGTCTGCCAAATCTAAAAATTGCTTTCAGGAATTTCAACAAAGAATCATTGCGGGTTCTATACAACATATGTCAGTTCTGTCTTAGAGTACGGAACACCAATGTGGAACCCTCACCTGAGGAAGCTTGTTAAGACACTGGAGAAAGTTGCAGAAGTATTCAACAAGGTTTGTTCCTGAGTGATAGGGCATGAGCTATGAGGAGAAGCTAATGGTATTCAATGTAACGACACTGGCTGATAGAAATACAGGGAGGACATGATAACAACATACAAAATACTCTGGGGTATTGCTAGGGTAGACAGGAGCAAGATGCTTCAAATGAGAGAAACGGGAACCCGGGGACACAGCCGGAAGTTAAAGACACAGATGGACTACCTGGATGTCGGGAAGTATTTCTTCAGGTTGGTCGGAAAGTGGAATGGTAAAGTTGAAGAAGTGGTGGAGGCAGACTCCATACATAGCTTTACAAGCAGGTACGACAGAGCCCACGAGGCTAGCAGGAAGTAAATCTGGCAAGTAGCGAGTTGAGAGGCGGGGTCAGGAACCAGAACTCAACCCCTAAAGTCTTTTATAAGTACTAAAAACTAGTGGAATTAAGCAGAGACTGATGTTTACGAGTGGCCGGAGATCATTGTTGGCACCAGAGGTCAGTGTTGGCACCAGAGGTCAGTGTTGGCACCAGGAGTCAGTGTTGACACCAGAGGTCAGTGTTGACACTAGGGGTCAGTGTTGGCACCAGGGGTCAGTGTTGGCACCAGGGGTCAGTGCTAGCAGTAAATGTCATACACAGTTTTAAGTATACATACGCCAGAGCCCCTCAAGCAAGGAAATAATTACGTAAAAACAAGTTGCTTAGAAAACAGATACATAAGCAACAGTGGAAAAGGAGGGAAACGGGAGGGAGGGAGGGAAACAGGAGGGAGGGAGGGAGGGAGAGGTAAGCGAGAGAGAGATTTCAACACCGAGGCTCCACCATGATGGTGTGTGTGTGTGTGTGTTGGTGGTCCTCCCAACCTCTGCTCTCACCGCCCGCGCTCCCTCACCCTACCTCTCTCTCTCTCTCTATGTATCTATCTCTATCTCTTTCTTTGTCTCTCTCTATCTGTCTCTCTCTTTATCTTCCTCCCTCCCCCCCTTCAATCAGCCCCTCAGTGTGGGCGAAACATCGTCAATAAAGGACTGCACAGTAGTCCATGTGTCTGATGGTAGTATGGATATCCCACAGCAGAGCCTCGTCATGGACAGCTTGACTTTGTAAAGTTTTACTAAGTCTTATAATACTTTTAAAGCTTCTGCAGCATCACCCTCTCCTGCACAACGTTCACATCTGGAGGCTGGAAGTGCTAGTAGGCTGCAAGTGCTAGTAGGCTGCAAGTGCTAGTAGGCTGCAAGTGCTAGTAGGCTGCAAGTGCTAGTAGGCTGCAAGTGCTAGTAGGCTGCAAGTGCTAGTAGGCTGGAAGTGCTAGTAGGCTGGAAGTGCTAGTAGGCTGGAAGTGCTAGTAGGCTGGAAGTGCAAGTAGGCTGGAAGCGCTAGTAGGCTAGAAGTGCTAGTAGGCTGGAAGTTCTGGAAGTGCTAGTAGGCTGCAAGTGCTAGTAGGGTGGGTTGGTGCAACACACCGACCCTCTCCATAAGTCATAAGAGTGGCACTAATAACATTAGGCACTACTGAAGACCTTGTCAACCTCAGGAACCACATTAAGAATACTGAAGCACTGCAGTAGGCCTAGTACTGGCTCGTGGTGGTAGACCTATAAATGAATGGTTTAACCTGTCACCTTGACCATTCATCACAAGAAATGGAAAAAAATAAAAATGCTCACACTAGGGTATTTTATTATTATAATAATGGTATATAATAGTGGAGGTTGACGAAGAAGACACATGTACAACACTTTACTATCTTTATTTCTGACATATTTATATATTTTGGAAATAAAGATGTGGAAGTAGAGCACCTGTGTTTTATTTATCACTCGAAACACTCTCGGTCATGGTATCTCGGTCATGGTATCTCGGTCATGGTATCTCGGTCATGGTATCTCGGTCATGGTATCTCGGTCATGGTATCTCGGTCATGGTATCTCGGTCATGGTATCTCGGTCATGGTATCTCGGTCATGGTACCTCGGTCACACTCCAAATGTACATGTGTGCTAGGTTAGGTAAGGTTTGTCAGGAAACAGGACAAGTGTTTCCTGACGCGGGTCTTAGTCATATGATGACCCGCAGCTGGAGCTTTTGGTTATCTGACCGAGGCCTTCCGCTGGCTTACCCGTCCACATCTTTAAAAATTATGGTTATGATTATAACCATAAGAAACTCCTTATGTGATCAGGAAAACCTGAGCTTAAATAGTGAGTGGCAGTGTAAGTGGCAGTGAGTTACCTGATGGGCCAAGCGTCACTGCCACTCAGGGTACATCTGGAGTGCCCGAGGTTCACATCAACAAGAGGATTCTAACACAATACCCCAGTGAGAATTGCCCCAGTGTTTCCATTCTGTCTTTCTCCAGCTCCTGTCCCCCATAACATTAATGACATACACTACCAGCAAGATGTTAGGTAGGTCCTTCTCAAGTTCATCTTTCTTCGCTCATACATCTATCTCAACTATTATTAAAGTTACCCACCAACTTAGCGTTAACTTTTCGACTTGGCACATTCTTCCACTCATTCACAAGTATAGTGTAAAAACTGTATTTTCCTATATTATTGTGGCACCTGCGGAAATAATTTTTTTCGGATTTTTAACCCAGGATAACCCAAGAAAGTCAGTGCGTCATCGAGGACTGTCTGCATTATTTTCATTGTGGGCCTTAAATCTTGTCTCCCAGGATGCGACCCACACCAGTCGACTAACATCCAGTTACCTAATTGCTTCTAGACGAACGGGACAGCAGGTGTAAGGAAACACGCCCAACATTTTCACCCTTGCCGGGGATTGAACCACGGACACAGTGTGTGAGGCGAGAGTGTTGCCTACCAGGCTACAGATGAGATGTGCGTCAGTCTGCCACCTGGGATACAGAAGCCAACATGGATGCGCAACACAACATGAGTAATGACTGAGTCATACACACAAACAAATCCCTCAATTGAAGTTATATAGACTCTGACTGGGTATAAAAGAGACAAAATGCGACGAAAATGTCTGGAAGCTGATCTGACCTGCTAGCACGATACCATCGAGCAGAACAAGAAGGCATGTGCGACACTTGGATTGCTTTACCAATCCAATACAGAGACTAATTTCTGAACACGATGGAAGATAAGACAAAACTGTTTGAGGTGATCAGTCCCTCAGTCTCATTAGGTCTTCAGTCCTTGACAGCCTTGAGAGGTGATCAGTCCCTCAGCCTTGAATGGTCTACCTACCTGGAGGGCATTCCGGGGATCAACGCCCCCGCGGCCCGGTCTATGACCAGGCATCTCGGTGGTTAAGGGCCTGATCAACTGGGCTGTTACTGTTGGCCTCACTTAGTCCAATGTACGAACCACAGCCCGGCTGATCTGGCACTGACTTTAGGTATCTGTCCAGCTCCCTCTTGAAGACAACCAGGGGCCTATTGGTAATTTCCCTTATAACTGGTGGGAGGCTGTTGAACATTCTTGGGCCCTGGACACTTATTGGGTTTTCTCTTAGTGTACTAATGGCGCCCCTAATTTGCATTGGGGGTATGTTGCATCGCCTGCCAAGTCTTTTGCTTTCGTAGGGAGTGATTTCTGTGTGCAGATTAGGAACCAGTCCCTCCAGGATCTTCCATGTGTAGATTATGATGTATCTCTCTCGCCTGCGCTCCAGTGAGTACAAGTCAAGTGCTTCCAAGCACTTGACTTGTGGTTAAGGTGTTTGATGGAACTTATATGTGCAGTAAAGGTTCCCTGTACATTCTCTAGATCTGCGATTTCACCTGCCTTGAATGGAGATGTTAATGTACAGCAGTATTCCAGCCTAGAGAGAACAAGTGATTTAAAAAGAATCATCACTGGCTTGGCATCTCATGTCTTGAATGTTCTCATTATCCATCCTAACAATTTCCTCGCAGATGTGATAGTGGCACTGTTGTAGTCCTTGAAGGTGAGATCCTCAGACATTACCACTCCCAGGTCTTTCCTATTACTTTCCCGCTCGATTGTGTGATTAGAGTTTGTAGTATACTCAGTTCCAGTTATTATCTCCTCCAGTTTTCCATAACGGAGTAGTTGGAATTTGTCTTCATTGAACATCATATTGTTCTTTGTTGCCCATTGGAAAACTTGGTTTATATCTTCTTGGAGATTTACTCTGTTCTTAGTGGATGACACTCATGCAAAGGATGATACGATGCTATGGTTAACATGAGGAACAGGATAGGAGCGAGTACTGTGCCTTGTGGAACAGAGCTCTTCACTATGGCAGCTTCCGATTTAATTCTGTTTACCACTACTCTTTGTGTTCGATTGGTTAGAAAATTGAAGATCCATCTGCCCACTTTGCCAGTTATATCCCTTTAGTACGTTATTACACCATGGTTGCACTTGTCAAAGGCTTTTGCAAAATCTGTGAATACTACATCTGCATTCTGTTTGTTTTCCAGTGTATCTAAGACCATATCATAGTAGTCCAGTAATTGCGAGAGGCAAGAGCGACCTGCTCTGAGTGCAATTTTTGGGAGTCCAAGTGGTTTGCAATCCTGCTTCTTAGAACTCTTTCAAAGATTTTTATGATGTGGGATGTTAGAGCTATTGGTCTATAGTTCTTAGCTATTGCTTTGCTGCCACCTTTATAGAGTGGGGCTATATCCGTTGTTTTTAGTGACTGTGGAATCTCACCTGTGTCTATGCTCCTTCTCTATAGCATACTTTAAGCCCGTGAGAAGAGTTTCTTGCAGTTCTTAATGAACACAGAGTTCCACGAGTCTAGGCCTGGGCATATTGTCGATGGTTTTCTTAAAGTCTAGAGGAGTTAGGGTTATATCAGAAATTTGGCAAAAATTGACAGGGTTTTGAGGATCATTCATGAAAAAAATATTTGGATTGTCGATCTTTAGACTAATTAGTGGCTCGCTAAACAGAGTCGTATTGAGATTTCAGTATCTTACTTATTTTGTTGTTGTCATCTGTGTAGATCCATCTTGTCTGAGTAGGGGCCCTATACTGGATGTGGTTTTTGCCTTGTTTTTGGCATATGAAAAGAAATATTTCGAATTTCTTTCAATTTCACTAATCGCTATTAGCTCCTCTTGTTTCTCCTGAATCCTGTATGAGTCCTTTAACTTAAGCTCAATATTTTCCACTTCCCTGGTTAACGCTTCCTTCCGTTTTTCAGATAATCTGGCATTCTTGAGGAGCTCAGTGATTCTTCGCTTTCTTCTGTAGAGGGAGCGTCTCTCTGTCCCCAGTTTACTTCTCTTCTTTTTTCTTAGGGAAATATGCCTTGAACATACTTCAGCTACCAGAAAGTTGATCTTTTCAAGGCACTGGTTAGGGTCCATGTTACTTAAAATATCTTCCTAACATGTTTCATTTAGGACATGGTTTAGTCCCTGGTTTTCAGTCCCTCAACCTTGATAGGTGTTCAGTCCCTCAGCCTTCATTGGTGTTCAGTCCTTCAGCCTTGATTGGTGTTCAGGCCTTCAGTATTGATTGGTGTTCAATCCCTCAGTAGGCCTCCTGCAGTGATTCCTGACCTACACAGTAGGCCTCATCCAGTGCTCCTTGACCAACACAGTAGGTCTTCTGCAGTGCTCTACCCGCCGCCCACGTCTTGGTCCCACGTCAATTACTCACCTGCTCACTCTCCGTTTCATTCAAATACAAATATAAGTGTTCAGTGAACTCTTGTACAGACCAAACGCTGTGTTAATAAAGTTTGCAAGCAGTACACAACTGAGCCTAAGAGTTAACTTCTGTGTCTCCAGTAAAGGAATTCTAATGGCTTTCCGACCCCTCAAAAAACTACTTAGCGATCCTACTTAGGGTCGCGACCAAGAGGTTAGAAACCTCTGGAGCGTGTACAAGAACTCGATGAAGCTCTATCCAGAGGGTAAACGTGTCTTGCTACCACTCTGCAAGGTCTCTGTCGGCAATGAGAAGAATCAACTGAGTTGTCTATGAGTCGCGATCTCTTCACCGACAGCACCTGGCTGAGTACCGTGGACTATGTCAGCAGGAAAAAAACTACTGCCTTCTCTGGTGGCTCAGTGAATCCAGACCACAGTAACTGCAACTGGAGTCTTTCATGGCAACAGATATTTCAGTGGATGGAAGCTTTCTGACCACTGTTCAGAACTCATGAGGAGTTAAAAGCAGTCTAGCAAGAACTTATACTTCATAACAGTACCAACAACATGACCAAGGGAAAATAAAATTAATCACCTGTACTCACGGAGAGGACGAGATACGTCAGTGTTATTGCGATATCGCGAGTCATCCATCTCTTTGTATAGGGTAGTACAGACCTTAGCCACAGAGGGCAGGAGCAACGCAGTGAACTGCTTACCAAGCCATACTGCAAGTTATGGAAACACAGAAAGTAGGACAATATACAACTGAAATATCTACATCAGAAACCCTGTATGAAACAACCACCAACTATCATCAGCTATACAACGCCAACCATCAACTATCATCAGCTATACAACACCAACCATCAACTATCATCAGCTATACAACGCCAACCATCAACTATCATCAGCTATACATCGTCAACCACCACCTACCATCATCTACCATATATTTTATAAGGACATACCTACCTTAATGGAGAAGCGAAAATGAACGCTCTACCACAAAGAAATCCCGAGAGTAAATTTGTGAATTAGAAGACACAACTATTCGAAGAATGTTATAGAGTTTACGAAGATATTCCACGAATCTTTACGAAGCTCTGAATAAACCAATGACCGTGAAATTACACTGACCCACTTACAGTGAAAACTTCAAAAAGTGAAAAAAGAGTGAAAATTAAACAAATTCTAGTATTGCTGCTGTTGTTGCATTTACTTCTAGTGTTGCTGTTGTTGCAGCTACTTCTAGTGCTGCTGTTGTTGCATCTACTTCTAGTGCTGCTGTTGTTGCAGCTACTTCTAATGCTGCTGTTGTTGCATCTACTTCTAGTGCTGCTGTTGTTGCAGCTACTTCTCGTGTTGCTGTTGTTGCATCTACTTCTAGTGTTGCTGTTGTTGCATCTACTTCCAGTGTTGCTGTTGTTGCAGCTACTTCTAGTGCTGCTGTTGTTGCATCTACTTCTAGTGCTGCTGTTGTTGCAGCTACTTCTAGTGTTGCTGTTGTTGCAGCTACTTCTAGTGTTGCTGTTGTTGCAGCTACTTCTAGTGCTGCTGTTGTTGCAGCTTCTTCTAGTGTTGCTGTTGTTGCAGCTACTTCTAGTGTTGCTGTTGTTGCAGCTACTTCTAGTGCTGCTGTTGTTGCATCTACTTCTAGTGCTGCTGTTGTTGCAGCTACTTCTAGTGTTGCTGTTGTTGCAGCTACTTCTAGTGTTGCTGTTGTTGCAGCTACTTCTAGTGCTGCTGTTGTTGCATCTACTTCTAGTGTTGCTGTTGTTGCATCTACTTCTAGTGCTGCTGTTGTTGCAGCTACTTCTCGTGTTGCTGTTGTTGCATCTACTTCTAGTGTTGCTGTTGTTGCATCTACTTCCAGTGTTGCTGTTGTTGCAGCTACTTCTAGTGCTGCTGTTGTTGCATCTACTTCTAGTGCTGCTGTTGTTGCAGCTACTTCTAATGCTGCTGTTGTTGCATCTACTTCTAGTGCTGCTGTTGTTGCAGCTACTTCTGGTGTTGCTGTTGTTGCATCTACTTCTAGTGTTGTTGTTGTTGCATCTACTTCCAGTGTTGCTGTTGTTGCAGCTACTTCTAGTGCTGCTGTTGTTGCATCTACTTCTAGTGCTGCTGTTGTTGCAGCTACTTCTAGTGTTGCTGTTGTTGCAGCTACTTCTAGTGTTGCTGTTGTTGCAGCTACTTCTAGTGCTGCTGTTGTTGCAGCTTCTTCTAGTGTTGCTGTTGTTGCAGCTACTTCTAGTGTTGCTGTTGTTGCAGCTACTTCTAGTGCTGCTGTTGTTGCATCTACTTCTAGTGCTGCTGTTGTTGCAGCTACTTCTAGTGTTGCTGTTGTTGCAGCTACTTCTAGTGTTGCTGTTGTTGCAGCTACTTCTAGTGCTGCTGTTGTTGCATCTACTTCTAGTGTTGCTGTTGTTGCATCTACTTCTAGTGTTGCTGTTGTTGCAGCTACTTCTAGTGTTGCTGTTGTTGCAGCTACTTCTAGTGTTGTTGTTGTTGCAGCTACTTCTAGTGCTGCTGTTGTTGCATCTACTTCTAGTGCTGCTGTTGTTGCAGCTACTTCTAGTGCTGCTGTTGTTGCAGCTACTTCTAGCGCTGCTGTTGTTGCAGCTACTTCTAGTGTTGCTGTTGTTGCAGCTACTTCTAGTGCTGCTGTTGTTGCAGCTACTTCTAGTGCTGCTGTTGTTGCACTGTTGTTGCAGCTACTTCTAGTGCTGCTGTTGTTGCAGCTACTTCTAGTGCTGCTGTTGTTGCATCTATTTCTCGTGTTGCTGTTGTTTACATCTACTTCAAGTGCTGCTGTTGTTGTATCTACTTATAGTGTTGCTGTTGTTGCATCTATTTCTAGAGCTGCTGTTGTTGCATCTACTTCTAGTGTTGCTGTTGTTGCATATACTTCTAGTGTTGCTGTTGTTGCATCTACTTCTCGTGTTGCTGTTGCTGCATCTACTTCTAGTGCTGCTGTTGTTGCAATTACTTTTGTTTCGCTGTAGCTGCGTCTACTTCTACTTATTCGTGAGTGAAGGTTCCAGCACCACGAACTACTGCCACTTCCTCAGAACTTACACTCCAGCAGAAGAAAGTCTGGTGGTGGCTACGTCAGCATCGCTTTTACACAGACTTGTTAATACAGACCAACTAACTGAAGTGAGTCGTAAGTAAACCAGTTTTATATATATGAATTCTGTGAACACCGAAGACATCTTCAAACTGAACATCATCATAATATCAGACGTAAAATGGTGAATATTCCAGCAAATCTGACAAACTCGTGAGATGAAAAAGTGCATTTTTGTACGTTTGTGCGCATTGATAACATAAATGTTGATGTGGCTTGACATTGCATTAGTTATTATTGCACAGCAGAAGCAAGTGACGCTCACTCTCACAGATAATGTGATAAACCTTGTGCGAAAAATCTAGTAGAAAATATAATAGATGGAAAATGCAGATAAATCAATTGTGACTTATTCTATGATAATATAGTTTTTAGTCGCATCACATTGACTTTTTTGTGAAGTAGAACAAATAACTGGAGTGAAACTGAATCCAATAACTTTCTAATTGCAGATAGATGAATCCAGGGTCAACACTACACCTCAAAATCACGTCACTACAACAAGACTACACCTCACAATCACGTCACTACAAGACTACACCTCACAATCACGTCACTACAACAAGACTACACCTCACAATCACGTCACTACAACAACACTACACCTCACAATCACGTCACTACAACAACACTACACCTCACAATCACGTCACTACAACAAGACTACACCTCACAGTCGCGTGAGAACACCCGACTCTGTGAAACACCTGATACTCTACCCTTAGAAACTGTTAACAGCAATTTTAATTAAACAATAAAACTTCTACTGAAAGGCAAAGATGAATTAATTAAAAAATTTACTTCCACTATAATCCATCTTTACCCTATATGTATGGATTAATAAAAACGCACAAACCAGATAATCCAGTTAGACCAATTATTAGCTCCATAGGTTCAGTTTCTTATAAATTATGTAAATGGTTTGTAGATATTTTGATCCCAATTGTTGGAAAAATTTCTAACTTTAATGTTAAAAACAACATAGATTTAGTGGATAAATTAAGCACCTTGACTGACTTAAATTATTTCAACATGGTTAGTTTTGATGTTACTTCCTTGTTTACAAAAGTTCCAGTTGATGATTTACTAAGTTTCTTACCTGAAGAACTTTTTTTGATTTACCATTCCCAGTTACTTCTATCATTAAACTTATTAAACTCTGTATTTTGATGCAAAATTTGTATTTAATGATGAGTTTTACACTCAGAAGTTTGGTATGGCAATGGGAAATCCTTTTTCACCTGTTCTTCTAAAGTGGAATAGATATGTTGATGATATTTTGTGTCTTATGCCAAAGAATGAGTATAAACCATTTCCTTGTTATTTTAAAATAGCTTAGCTTTTTATAAATTTTACTGTTATTCGAATAAATAACTCATTGTCTTTCCTAGATGTTTTAATTATTAAGGGTAACAATGTTTTTAAAATTTTTTAAATTTACGGAAAACCTACAAATAACTGTTCCTATGTACACAATTATTCTTCACATCAAGATGAGTTAAACTGTTTTTTCTCATCAATGTTTTTGAGAGCTTTACGTATTTGTAGTCCAGAGTTCATAGATGAAGAAATCCCCCAAAATTTTAAAACTAATGATCTAAAATACCAAGAAACTTTGATAAACCCCTTTAAAATAGCTAAAAACACTTTTCACAACCCAAAAGTGACAAACCCTTTATTCAACAAAAAATATGTTGGTTCTCCTTACCATGAAAACTTGGTTGATACCTTCTCTTTTAAGATTTTTAATATAAAAGTTGTTTTTAAAAAATCTTGTCAAAAAAAACAAATTTGAAAAAAATTTTCCCCCAAAATGCTGACGGTTTTCTAAAAGTTTCCCTTGTAAAATATTGATAAAGTTTATTCGGTCAAACTGGAAAAAGTCTTGAACTAAGATTAAAACAACATAAATATGCATTAGAACTGGACAAGATTCTAATGCTCTATTTATTCATGGAATTTTAACCACCCAATTGATTTTCAAAATGCTGAGAAATTTTATCAAGCAAGTCCATGGTTGACACGAATATAATAAATCATGTTTCATGAAAAGCAGTTTTAAAAATAATGGAATATTTCTTTTGGTTTATATAAATTGGTTTTTTAATTTAAAAAAATTTGATACATTAACAAGTAAAAAATCTTAATTTTGGGGAATTATCACAGAGTCAGGAGTTGTTACGCGTTTGTGGGTGTAGTCCCTTTTTAGTGACGTGATTGTGAGGTGTAGTCTTTTGTAGTGACGTGATTGTGGGTGTAGTCTTGTTGTGTGACGTGATTTGAGGTGAAAAATTTTTGTAGTGACGTGATTGTGAGGTGTAGTCTTGACCCTTTATATGCCTTCTTGTTGATGTTTTGTTTTTATAGTTCCTTATAATGTGAGAAGTCACAAAACGCTTGGAATATCGCTATTCTCTCACAGTGGTTGTTTTTCATTTTGATATACCCGTTTTTCTGTGATCTTATTGCAAAAATATATATATATATATATATATATATATATATATATATATATATATATATATATATATATATATATATATATATATATATACATATATATATATGTACAAGAATGGTATACAATACCACAAGATGAAATTAAGACACATTTAAACATCTGGGTATCTTTATGTAAACTTTCGCCCCCCTGTTTATCAAACTCCTGGACATAAAGAAAAGTGAACTTTTCAAAGTAAAGGTAATCAGTCCCTGATTACTGAGGGGCTGATTACCTCATCTTTTGTATATGTTCTCTGTCTTTATTTTGTCCCAAATTTATTTATAAAGCCACTGGATGGCAAACGTTCTATAAAGATACCCAGGTAAATTTTTTTATTTTAAATTTTATCAATTCATTCTGAGAAAATCCGAAAATCCCGGTATATTTATGTAGCAGTATACTAAACACTGATGGACCGCAGCTATGGTAGGAGAAATGTCAGTTGTTGTGTCACGTATTAAAAAAACAACTCCATATCGGACCCATCGTTGTTTTGTTGTCATTTACTTGTAATTAAAGTAATA
>WNWK01021189.1:0-34457 GCA_009830355.1 Cherax destructor | reverse complement strand
TACCGTGGATCGGCCCACGGAGTTTATAAACCCACACACCCAACAAAACATACGCACATTTGAGCTAACGAAAGGTAACTATTATGTACATTTTAATTGATAGATTTATCCACCTAGAAACACCTAGGTAAGTTTGTACAGTTAGAGACTAATAGTAGGATTATTAAGGCAACGTTAGATATTAATAGTGTAGCTCTAGCACCCTAATATAGGTAGTTATAGGCCTGAATAGGCAAGCGTTAGGTTATGTTAGCTAGAGACAACTGGCAGCCCACACTTGAATCTAGGCAGTGTGACGGTCACAAATCGTGACCTACGTTCTTACCAGACCAGACTCCACACGAACAAGACGTGCTGAGATCGAGCAGCACCCCCACGTGACCCAACATCTGTCCTGAGGCCCTGGAGGAGATCCCGAAGTAGGAAATCTGCCTCCATCCAGACCCATTACAGTAAGACTAGGCTTTCTTTCTCTCAGTATCTGGCCAGTTTTCTGGGGGAAACGTTAGTGAAGTTATCTGTGGGTCTTAAGCAGACGGACGCCTTTGTGTTGGTATGTACCAGCGTCGTCTCTTAAGTTCAGTCTGGAAGCTAGTGTTACTTACTGCATATATTACTCAAGGGACATCCTAGGAACCAGGGAACTCTGAGGTGCAGGCAGGACACTAATTACCCCATCTTTTGCAGACAAAGTTTCTCCACTGCACATGGTGTTAGGAGGGGTTATATATAAGGAAGACCAGGACACATAGCCACCCTTTTTAATTCAAGTAAGTAAACCCCCTTCCAGTATTGTGTAGGCAGTGTGGGATTCCCCTTACTGCAATTAGCTAGAAATTTGTACCATAGCCACTTGTTAGTCTGAGAGAAGTGTCTCAGAGTGTCGGTGTCAACAGTGCTTGCCCAGAGTGCAAGTTACAAGGGGGCAGTCCAAACAAGTTTCTATACTTCCCATTTCCAGGACTCAAGTCCAACTAAATTACTTAACTTGTTTCCCTGAATCCCTTCACAAAATATTACACTGCTCACACTCCAACAGATCGTCAGGTCCCAAAAACCATTCGTCTCCATTTACTCCAATCTAACACGCTCACACATGCTTGCTGGAGTCCAAGCCCCTCGCCCACAAAACCACCTTTACCCCCCCCCCCCCCGGCCGTCCTTCCCCTACAGATTTATACGCTCACCAAATCATATATATATATATATATATATATCGTGCCGATTAGGTAAAACTTGCGATTTTGGCTTAAATAGCAACGCTCACCTTGCCATATAAGACAAGTGAAAATTTGTGTATGCAATAATTTCGCCATAATCATTCTGAGCATAACGAAAAAAATATATTTCATTGTGTTTGGTTATTATTAAATTAATGTTAACGTATCTAAAATATATTTAGTTGGGTTAGGCTAAATTAAATTGCACTTGTTGTAATAAGGTTAGGTAGATTTTCAAAGTTTCTCTTGGTACAAAATTATAAATTCTTACATTAACATAAATGAAAAAAATATATCTTTAAACGTATAAGAGAAAATTTTAGAAAGGACTTAATTTTAGATGAGTTCTTACTAATTGACCAGTTTTACCTAATCGGCACGACATATATATATATATATATATATATATATATATATATATATATATATAAAAAAATTTTTATAGTGAGTACATGAGGTGTGAGAGATACATGTCTAGTATATATTGTTACGTGTTTGTCACTGATTATAATGCGAAAATCTCATCCAGCTCCTCAGAGCTGGGGTGCGTGCCCAAAATACAGCATGCATTACCCCTCTGAACGGCAGCACTGAGTCGCTGGAACAGAAAACTAGCTGCCCTGGTATCCCTAGTTACCCTGTTGAGTCTTTTGCCTAGCTCCTTCAGGAACTTGTAATCAATTGCATTTCAAGTAATCTTAGTAGCATCTGTGGTCGATGAACATGGCTTGATGGTTCCTGCGAATGTGTGAGGGAGGCCACCAGCCCTGGGTTGTCCCTTTGGCCGAGAGCTTGTCTGAAGCGACAAGTAGCCTGTAATACATACTCCTCGCTTTCAGCATATCTCTCCTGAACATCAGCCAGTTCAGCACCTTCTGAACCCATCAGTAATGCTTCGAGTTCCTGAAATGCAAGGGTATATATAGGTTTGTTGCCTCGTCTCCAGAAGACTCAAGGTCGCTTCTAATTGCAGAAAATTAACTGGATTAGCATGGATCAGTGTCCCACAGGCATTAATAGCCCTGATGAGGAGCCTGCTTCTTGGGCAGTTGTCTATTGTAGACATGTTGACTGTAAAGACTTGTGATGTGCCAGTAATAGCTGTGACACGTTTATGGCACTCCGCAATAAATGTAAGTCAGTAGGCAAGCCCACAGGGCGTTCAACCACCCTGTCAGTTCTTTCTGGTAAACAGGTGCTGACTGCACTGCCCGAGTGACCTTTCCTTCTAACACGTGTCCCCAGTGCGTTCCCACTGGGTTTTCTGCAACAAATTCTGGTTTAATCTGCAGAGACCCAGTGTGGAGGTGTAGTGTATATCCCGGGGTCTTGTGCTGTTGTGGTGACGTCACAAGATGGCGTCATAGGCGTAGTTTAGTGGGCGAAGAGCCAGATGGCGCCATCATCGTGGTGCCATCTGGTTCAAAGCCGCCATATTGGAATTGTACCCAACAGTCGTGGTTCCAACTCCAGTCGACTGTTTGTAACTTACTGGCATGTAATGTAGGATATGGTTATTTCCACAGTAAAAGGTGTACTGTTGAAAATCTGTGTGCGTGATTAACAGTAAATAACAAAGGACCAGTCGCCTGTAATGGCAATGTTACTCCTAGTCACTGGTGCTAACTAGCTACCTAGTGGGTCTGTGGGACTATAGCTATGCTATTTCCGGTTCTCAAGGTCCAAAGCTATGTTACGTCCGATTCCAAAGGATCAAAGCTTTGTAGAATAGAGGTTGTCTGTGGGTTATGACTGAGTAGGTTAATAGTCCCTGTTCTGTCATGAAATTCAGCGTAGGACCTGCTGCCTCATCCAAGGATACCTGAATTAATATAAACGTACCTCTTTCTACATAGTGGGCAGTGTGAGTTGATAGTGGCAATTGCAGATCTCTGGTAAAGGTAACAGCCACCCCTTGCACGTGGTAGAGTACATGAATGCATTCAAAGACTCGAGTAGTTATGTGGAGGGAGATGTGCTGTGGTGTACATAGAACTACCTGCGGAGTCACATGCCACTGTCTGTTCCAGCAACAAGAGTCCTGATAGCGGTGAATTGTAACTAATTAGAATTGCGTGAGGTAACGAATAATTCACCTCAATTGATGTCTACGAATTGCCTCGGCAGTTATTGATTCCATAAATTTTCCCACTGTGGAGGTTAGTTTGAAGCAAAGGACCTGTCTCCTGCTTTGTAGATAGGTATCACATTTGCCATTATCCACTTATCTGGCACTATGCCAGTTTGTAGTGATTTGTTGAAAAGATTAGTCAAAGGTTTGCTAAGTTCTTCCTTACATTCCTTCAAAACCCTTGCTAATAGTTCATCAGGGCCTATGAATTTGTTAGGTTTTAATTTATCTATTCGTCTGAGAACCATGTCACTAGTGAAATTAATCGTGCATAATTTATTTTCTTTCTGTTTTACTTACTTCATTATTTCTGGAATTTTTCTAGTATCTCCCTGCATAAAAACAGAGAGGAAATATGTGTTAAAAATTCTACACATTTCTTTATCACTGTCGATGAGCTGACCCGAGTAACTTTTGAGTGGGCCTATCCTGTCCCTAATTATACTTCTAAATACCTGAAAGAAACCTTTTGGGTTAGTCTTCGAATCCCTTGTGACTTTAACCTTATAATCTCTTTTTGCTTTTCTTATTTTTTTTTTTTTCTCTCTGTAACTGAATATATTGATTTCTTAACTGCCCTCCCCTCTTTTGATTCGGCTGTACATGTCTTTTTTTTGATCACTCAGATGCTTTAATCGATTGTTTATCCATTTAGGATAATTTTTGTTTGATCTAATTTCCTTATTTGGAACATAAGTTGTCTGAGCCACTAGGACTATGCTCTGAAAAAGTCATAGCAGCAACAATCACCACCTACCTGACCCATAGTCAGATCATACCAGTTCAACCCACCCAGATAATTTGTCAGTTCTATGAAATCGACCAAGCGGAAGCCAGGGACAAGACCAGGGCAGTTATTAGAGCAATTCCATAATATATTGAAGCTTAGTGATTTGTGATCGCTTTTCCCAAGCTCATCATTAACCTCAAGATTATTATCTGTGATTCCTTGTTGGCAAGAAACAAGTCAAGCAGGTTATTTCCTCTAGTTGGTTCTGTCACAGATTTGAAAAACAATCCTAGACTCAAGATTTCTTGTCAGATTGCTCCAGTCAATTTGTCTAAAGTTAAAATCTCTCATTAGCACAACATTTTTGTATCTAGATGCCTTACGAATTTCATCTCATAGAAGTTTACTGCAATCACACCCAAGATTATTTTTTCACGACCCTCGAGAAGCTGTAACCAAACAGATTCAGTGTTAAACGCTTCTAATTTTATATCTTGTCTAACGCAAAAATTTAAATTATCTCTGACAAACATCGCTACTCCACCACCCTTCCTGTTGACCCTATCAGTGTGGAATAATTTATAGCCTTCTATGTGGCATTTCTTTATCTTTCAGGTTGAACCAGGTCTTCGTTATAGCAATAATATCTATATTTCCTGCACTTACAATTAATCTTAGCTCATATATCATATTTCTTACTCTCCTACTATTAGTATAGTGAACCTTACGGGAGCTAGTCACTCGCTGCCCTTTGTTGTCTCTCTTTGTTTGTTGACCAGTTGAACTTTTTCCTCACACCTACCAGACGGTGAGGCAGGTGTGACCCACCTGACGATGAGGCAGGTGTGACCCACCAGACGGTGAGGCAGGTGTGACCCACCTGACGGTGAGGCAGGTGTGATCCACCAGACGGTGAGGCAGGTGTGACCCACCTAACTGTGAGGCAGGTGTGACCCAACTGACGGTGAGACAGGTGTGACCCACCTGACGGTGAGGCAGGTGTGACCCACCTGACAGTGAGACAGGCGTGACATCCACCTGACAGCGAGAGAGGTGTGACCCATCTGACGGTGAGGCAGGTGTGTCACCCACCTCTCGGTGAGGCAGGTGTGACACCCACCTGTCGGTGAGGCAGGTGTGACCCACCTGACAGGACCCAGGGTAATGCTATGGTCAAGGTGACCTCAGTGGTTCGTGGGTATCTGTGATCCATTCTATTTGAACCCCCTCTGTCTCTCTCTCTCTACCTGCTGCAACACCCTGATTACCTCTCCAACACCATCATTACCAGTAACTGCTCTGTCAGGCTATCCCTCGCCAAGATCTCGCTGTTGATGAGAGTCTCAAGGAGCGCAGAAGAGATGCAAGAGTGTAATGAACTAACCAGCCTTGTGACTGGCTGGATGGAAGATGATGTGCTGGAGGCTATTGTGTCATAGACGCTGTACAAGACGTTGAGTTTAAACCAGACGAGTACAGTAAGGTGGCGCGTCTGACTGGACATCAGTGCTAAATGATGTACTGAGAGTTGTACATGTATGCATTAAGAGTTGTTACACGTATGATTTAAGAGTTGTTACATGTATATATTAAGAGCTGTTACATATATGTATTAAGAGTTGCTACATGTATATATTAAGAGTTGTTACATGTATATATATTAAGAGTTGTTACATGTATATATTAAGAGTTGTTACATGTATATATTAAGAGCTGTTACATATATGTATTAAGAGTTGCTACATGTATATATTAAGAGTTGTTACATGTATATATTAAGAGTTGTTACATGTATATATTAAGAGTTGTTACATGTATATATTAAGAGTTGTTACATGTATATATATTAAGAGTTGTTACAAGTATATATTAAGAGTTGTTACATGTATGTATTTAGAATTGTTACATGTATATATTAAGAGTTGTTACATGTATATATATTAAGAGTTGTTACATGTATGTATTAAGAGTTGTTACATGTATGTATTAAGAGTTGTTACATGTATATATTAAGAGTTGTTACATGTATATATATTAAGAGTTGTTACATGTATATATTAAGAGTTGTTACATGTATGTATTAAGAGTTGTTACATGTATATATTAAGAGTTGTTACATGTATATATATTAAGAGTTGTTACATGTATATATTAAGAGTTGTTACATGTATGTATTAAGAGCTGTTACATGTATATATTAAGAGTTGTTACATGTATATATTAAGAGCTGTTACATATATGTATTAAGAGTTGCTACATGTATATATTAGGAGTTGTTACATGTATATATTAAGAGTTGTTACATGTATGTATTAAGAGTTGTTACATGTATATATTAAGAGTTGTTACATGTATATATATTAAGAGTTGTTACATGTATATATTAAGAGTTGTTACATGTATATATTAAGAGCTGTTACATATATGTATTAAGAGTTGCTACATGTATATATTAAGAGTTGTTACATGTATATATTAAGAGTTGTTACATGTATGTATTAAGAGTTGTTACATGTATGTATTAAGAGTTGTTACATGTATATATTAAGAGCTGTTACATATATGTATTAAGAGTTGTTACATGTATATATTAAGAGCTGTTACATATATGTATTAAGAGTTGTTACATGTATATATTAAGATTGTTCTTGTACACTACACTATATGTCCTCTCACATGTCACGATCACATCATGTCCCGTCACACACATCATGTCCCGTCACACACATCATGTCCCGTCACACACATCATGTCCCGTCACCATATGTAACCCTACACATTGGGTTGTAGAAATCTAGGTTGTACACAAAGTCCTCAAACATCTTTAAGACAGTGCGTCATCACAAACTTTGTCCAGTCAAGAAATTTCTCACACACATCTTTGAAACTACATTATGTCGAAGCTTACCATGTTTGGAGCCATTTGGGGTAGGTAAACGTCCTAGTTTACAAAGCTCAACAATTTTAAGAAAGTTAACAGTCTTAGAAAGCTTCACAGTCTTAAGAAATTAACCATTTTAGGAAAGCTTACATTTTTGAGAAAGCTTTACAATGTTTAAGGAAGCTTAACAATATTTGGGAAACCTTAACCATGTTTAGAAAAGCTTAACAATGTTTGAGAAAGCTTAACCATGTTTAGGAAAGCTTAACAATGTTTGAGAAAGCTTAACCATGTTTAGGAAAGCTTAACAATGTTTGAGAAAGCTTAACCATGTTTAGGAAAGCTTAACAATGTTTGAGAAAGCTTAACCATGTTTAGGAAAGCTTAACAATGTTTGGAAAGCTTACATGTTTAGGAAAGCTTAACAATGTTTGAGAAGCTTAACCATGTTTAGGAAGCTTAACAACTTTGAACAACATGTTTAGGAGTTAACAATGTTTGAGAAATCTTAACCATGTTTAGGAAAGCAACAATTCTTGAAAAGCTTAACCATGTTAGAAGCTAACATGTTTAGAAAGCAACATGTTTAGAAAGCTTAACATGTTTGAGAAAGCTAAACCATGTTTAGGAAAGCTTAACAATTTTGAGAAAGCTTAACCATGTTTAGGAAAGCTTAACAATCTTTGAGAAAGCTTAACCATGTTTAGGAAAGCTTAACAATGTTTGAGAAGCTAACCATGTTTCAGCTTAACATGTTTGAACAACATGTTTGAAAGCTTAACAATGTTTGAAAAGCTTAACCATGTTTAGGAAAGCTTAACAATGTTTGAGAAACTTAACCATGTTTAGGAAAGCTTAACAATGTTTGAGAAAGCTTAACATATTTAGAAAGCTTTGAACAATGTTTGAGAAAGCTTAACAATGTTTGAGAAAGCTTAACAATGTTTGAGAAAGCTTAACAATGTTTAGAGAAGCTTAACAATGTTTGAGAAACTTAACCATGTTTGGGAAAGCTTAACAATGTTTGAAAAGCTTAACCATGTTTAGGAAAGCTTAACAATGTTTGAGAAAGCTTAACCATGTTTAGGAAAGCTTAACAATGTTTGAGAAAGCTTAACCATGTTTAGGAAAGCTTAACAATCTTTGAGAAAGCTTAACCATGTTTAGGAAAGCTTAACAATGTTTGAGAAAGCTTAACCATGTTTAGGAAAGCTTAACAATGTTTGAGAAAGCTTAACAATGTTTAGAAAGCTTAACAATGTTTGAGAAAGCTTAAAAATGTTTGAGAAAGCTTAACAATGTTTGAGAAAGCTTAACAATGTTTGAGAAAGCTTAAAGATGTTTAGGAAAGCTTAACCATGTTTAGGAAAGCTTAACAATGTTTGAGAAAGCTTAACAATGTTTGAGAAAGCTTAACAATGTTTGAGAAAGCTTAACAATGTTTGAGAAAGCTTAACAATGTTTGAGAAAGCTTAACAATGTTTGAGAAAGCTTAACAATGTTTGAGAAAGCTTAAATATGTTTAGGAAAGCTTAACAATGTTTGAGAAAGCTTAACCATGTTTAGAAAGCTTAACAATGTTTGAGAAAGCTTAACAATGTTTGAGAAAGCTTAACAATGTTTGAGAAAGCTTAACCATGTTTAGGAAAGCTTAACAATGTTTGAGAAAGCTTAACCATGTTTAGGAAAGCTTAACAATGTTTGAGAAAGCTTAACCGTTAAAAAAAAGTTTGGAGATAATTCAAACATGTTTAGGAAAGCTTACAATGTTTGAGCAAAGATTTAGACCAATGTTTGAGAAAGCTTACACAACGTTTGAGAAAGCTAACAATGTTTGAAAGCTTAACAATGTTTGTGAAACAATGCTTTAGAAAGCTTACTGCTGAAAGCTAACATGTTTGGAAAGCTTAACAATGTTTGAAAACTTAATCCATGTTTAGGAAAGTTACAATAAGTTCCTGTGGAAAGCTTCAATAATGTTTGAAAGCTTAAATGTTAGAAAGTTAACCGATGTTTAGAAAGTAACATTTGAGATAACGTCCTGTTAACTGTTTAGAAAGTTAACAATGTTTGAAAGTCGACACGATAAAGTCACTGTCGAGAAACTCGTAGAAACTCACTGTGTGAAATCGCTTACATAGTCATGTTCAGCGAAACGTGCACGATAACGTCCTCTGTCGCTGAAACGTCGCAGAAACGTCCACTGTCAACGTCCTCTCACGTCGCTGAAACGTCGCACGATAACGTCTCACTGTCGCTGAAACGTCGCACGATAACGTCCCACTGTCGCTGAAACATCGCACGATAACGTCCCACTGTCGCTGAAACGTCGCACGATAACGTCCCACTGTCGCTGAAACGTCGCACGATAACGTCCTCTGTCGCTGAAACGTCGCACATAACGTCGCTGTCGCTGAAACGTCGCACGATAACGTCCCACTGTCGCTGAAACGTCGCACGATAACGTTCCGCTGTCGCTGAAACGTCGCACGATAACGTCCTCTGTCGCTGAAACGTCGCACGATAACGTTCCGCTGTCGCTGAAACGTCGCAGGATAACGTCCCTCTGTCGCTGAAACGTCGCACGATAACGTTCCGCTGTCGCTGAAACGTCGCACGATAACGTCCCACTGTCGCTGAAACGTCGCACGATAACGTTCCGCTGTCGCTGAAACGTCGCACGATAACGTCCCTCTGTCGCTGAAACGTCGCACGATAACGTTCCGCTGTCGCTGAAACGTCGCAGGATAACGTCCCTCTGTCGCTGAAACGTCGCACGATAACGTTCCGCTGTCGCTGAAACGTCGCACGATAACGTTCCGCTGTCGCTGAAACGTCGCACGATAACGTTCCGCTGTCGCTGTAACGTCGCACGATAACGTCCCTCTGTCGCTGAAACGTCGCACGATAACGTTCCGCTGTCGCTGAAACGTCGCAGATAACGTTCCGCTGTCGCTGAAACGTCGCACGATAACGTTCCGCTGTCGCTGTAACGTCGCACGATAACGTCCCTCTGTCGCTGAAACGTCGCACGATAACGTTCCGCTGTCGCTGAAACGTCGCACGATAACGTTCCGCTGTCGCTGAAACGTTGCACGATAACGTCCCAGTGTCGCTGTAACGTCGCAAGATAACGTTCCGCTGTCGCTGAAACGTCGCACGATAACGTCCCAGTGTCGCTGAAACGTCGCCAGATTAAGATTTCCCTTCTTCTTCTTTTTTTGACAACATTGTCATTGTTAATTTAAGATGAAGAATATTAACATAAGAGCATAAGAATATTAACATAAGAGCATAAGAATATTAACATAAGAGCATAAGAATATTAACATAAGAGCATAAGAATATTAACATAAGAGCATAAGAATATTAACATAAGAGCATAAGAATATTAACATAAGAGCATAAGAATATTAACATAAGAGCATAAGAATATTAACATAAGAGCATAAGAATATTAACATAAGAGCATAAGAATATTAACATAAGAGCATAAGAATATTAACATAAGAGCATAAGAATATTAACATAAGAGCATAAGAATATTAACATAAGAGCATAAGAATATTAACATAAGAGCATAAGAATATTAACATAAGAGCATAAGAATATTAACAAAGAGAAGAATATTACATAAGAATAAGAATATTAACACAAGAGCATAAGAATATTAACATAGGAGCATAAGAATATTAACATAAGAGCATAAGAATATTAACAAAAGAGAATAAGAATATTAACATAAGAGCATAAAAATATTAACACAAGAGCATAAGAATATTAACATAAGAGCATAAGAATATTAACATAAGAGCATAAGAATATTAACATAAGAGAATAAGAATATTAACATAAGAGCATAAGAATATTAACAGAAGAGCATAAGAATATTAACAGAAGAGCATAAGAATATTAACAGAAGAGCATAAGAATATTAACACAAGAGCATAAGAATATTAACACAAGAGCATAAGAATATTAACACAAGAGCATAAGAATATTAACACAAGAGCATAAGAATATTAACACAAGAGCATAAGAATATTAACACAAGAGCATAAGAATATTAACACAAGAGCATAAGAATATTAACACAAGAGCATAAGAATATTAACATAAGAGCATAAGAACAAAAACACGGAGGAACTGCAGCAGGCCTAAGAGGACCATACTTTTCAAGTCCTTTACAAATTCAACCCAACCCACGCAAGTATTTAGTCAGCCTACTCTTAAAACCACACACGGAGTTGTCTTCAATAGCACTAACAACTGATGCCACTCTGGTTCATCTCAAATCGAACCCTTCTCACTTGTATATCTGTTTAACCTATTTGTACACCTCGCAAATGTTTCAGACTCTATGACCGTGTTTGGTAGGTTGTTCCACTCATCGACAGCCATATCCGTGAACCAGTATTTTCCTACATTCTTTATAAATCCAAATGTATCTAATTTAAAACCATTGCTTCGCCTTCTCTCTTGATTGGATATACTGGGTACATTATTTGTATCCTCTTTCAGGAGCGGGAGAAGGTTCAGAGCCATTAATCCATTAATCCTTACAGATTGGATCAATCCTCTCATCCTCCTCACCTCTGCACTTTATCCAACACGTTCTTGTCCACTCCGTAGCACGGAGACCAGAACCGAACAGCACAACTGGTGATTAGAAAAAAAAATCGATACTCAGGAAATGAGAAGGAATGAAAGCATCGGAAGAATAAGAACGGGAATACCCAAGAGAGAGGGAGAGAGAGAGAACGAGGAGAGTGCGAAAAAAAGGTGAAAGTGAGACCAAAGGGAGAGAGGTCGCTTGAGGCTGTTCCAGAAAAGGTGTGGGCGACTACTGGTCGAGTACCCATGGCATGTCCGGTCTGTCTGCCTTGGTAGTGTATCATGCATAGTGTATCGTGGTAGTGTATCATAGTATTGTGTCATATTCAGTGTATCACATTTTGTGTATCATGGTAGTGTATCATGGTAATGTGTCATATTTAGTGTATCATGGTAGTGCATCAAGGAATTGCATCATGTTCAGTGGACCATACAGTGTTCTCATATCGTACCCAGGATGTCCCTGCCTTTTCACTGGGTTTGTTTTACCCTTCCTCTCATATCGGTCACTGGTCCAGTACATTGTTATAGAAGTGTGTAGACTTGGAATGAGGCCGTTAAGAATCTTTCAAGTGTTTATTTTCAGTTATCTCTCTTTTTCTTCAATTCATAGAATACATTTTCCAGTACTTCGAGGCGTTCCCAGTAGTTGAAAGCTCTATTGGCTTTGTAAAAGTTGCATGCGATCCTTATATCATTTTCAAGCTCTTCATTCTTTCAATATCTGAAGTTGGAATGTCTCATCATTCAACATTATGCTCACTGCTAGACCTCAGTGTAATCTGCTTGCAATTTTTCCATGTCTTTTGGGCTTCGTCCGCAAAGGACGATACGAAGCTGTAGCTAATGTTTTTATCTGTCTGGTGAGAGGATCAGGATCAAACACGGTGCCTGGACTGTGTTGGACATGAGGTTGAGGAGCAAACACGGTGCCTGGACTGTGTTGGACATGAGGATGAGGAGCAAACACGGCGCCTGGACTGTGTTGGACATGTCAACTCTTAACTTTGCCAAGACGAGAGTAATTGTTTCTCTTTTATTAGTTATAAAACTGAACGTTTATTTTCCTATTTTTACTCGTAGTGTATCATGGTAGTGTATCATGCTAATGTATCATGGTAATATATTTTGGTAGTGTATCATGGTAATGTATCATAGTATTGTACCATAGTAATGCATCATGATAATGTATCATGGTAGTGTATAATGGTAATATATCATGGTAGTGTATAATGGTAATATATCATGGTAGTGTATAATAGTAATATATCATGGTAGTGTATAATAGTAATATATCATGGTAGTGTATCATTGTAGTGTATTATGGTAATATATCATGATAGTGTATCATGGTAGTGTATCATGATAATATATCATGGTAGTGTATCAATGTAGTGTATAATGGTAATATATGGTAGTGTATCATTGTAGTGTATTATGGTAATATATCATGGTAGTGTATCATGGTAATGTGTCATGGTAGTGTATCATGGTAATATACCATGGTAATATATCATGGTAGTGTATAATGGTAATATATGTTAGTGTATCATTGTAGTGTATTATGGTAATATATCATGGTAGTGTATCATGGTAATATACCATGGTAATGTATCATGGTAATGTACCATGGTAATGTATCATGGTAATATACCATGGTAATATATCATGGTAATATACCATGGTATAGTATCATGGTAATGTATCATTGTAATATATCATGGTAGTGTATCATTGTAGTGTATTATGGTAGTGTATAATGGTAATATATCATGGTAGTATATAATGGTAATATATCATGGTAGTGTATCATTGTAGTGTATTATGGTAATATATCATGATAGTGTATAATGGTAATATATCATAGTAGTGTATAATGGCAATATATCATGGTAGTGTATCATGGTAGTGTATAATGGTAATATATCATGGTAGTATATAATGGTAATATATCATGGTAGTGTATCATAGTATTGTATAATGGTAATATATCATGGTAATATATCATAGTAGTGTATAATGGTAATATATCATAGTAGTGTATTATGGTAATATATCATGGTAGTGTATAATGGTAATATATCATAGTAGTGTATAATGGTAATATATCATGGTAGTGTATAATGGTAATATATCATAGTAGTGTATAATGGTAATATATCATAGTAGTGTATAATGGTAATATATCATGGTAGTGTACCATGGTGATGATAATTTACTTTAATTCCCAGTTTAGATATTAAAGTATTCTTGTCCGTGGTGGAAAAAACCACGTGCAGCCTCAATAACATTCGAGTAGTGTATAGGCTTGAAACCCTATTAATCAACTGTTCATTAATAATAATAATGATGATAAAAAATAATAATAATAATAATAATAATAATAATAATAATAATAATAATATAAAAACAATAATAATAACACCAACAACAACAACAATAATAATAATTATAATAATAATAATAATAATAATAATAATAATAATAATAATAATAATAATAATAATAATAATAATAATTATAATAATACAAACTAGCCACTATTACAACATTAGTAACATTATTCCCCGGAAAAAAACCTGTTTGTGGGTTGATTTCGTGAAAACCCCGACCCAGACCCCGTGTCTTTCACAAGTACACACCGTCTTCCTGAGTGTCTTCCGGGAACCTGGTGCGGCATCTACACACACCTCAGTTTTACAATGGCATATTTTCATACTAAAAAACAATCACAGTTGTCCAACGGACTGTGCAGCGGGAGTGTGAATCTCTGTTATGTCCTCTGGTGCTTGGTACTGGAAGCTGTGTACGAGTTATTATCTTGACTATTGACTGCTTAGTGACTATTCACTCCTGTGGTTCTAATTGCATAAATATAATAATAATAATAATAATAATAATAATAATAATAATAATAATAATAATAATAATAATAATAAAAATAATAATAAAAAAAAATATATTATTATTTATTATTATTATTATTAATATTATTATTATTATTATTATTATTATTATTATTATTATTATTATTATTATTATTATTATTATTATTATTATTATTATTATTATTATGCAGAACAACCACTGTGAGAAAATAATGAAATTCTAAGCGCTTTTGTGACTTCTCACATTATCAAGGAACTATAAAAAAACAAATTATCAACAGGAAGGCATGTAAGGTCAAGACTACACCTCACAGTCACGTCACAACAACAAGACTACACCTCACAGCCGCGTGACAACACTTAGCTTCAATAACCCTACTAGGCAGACTGTTCCACTCATCAACTACCCTATTTCCAAACCAATACTTTCCTATATCCTTTCTAAATCTAAACTTATCTAATTTGAATCCATTATTGCTGGTTCTCTCTTGGAGAGATATCCTCAAGACCTTATTTATATCCCCTTTGTTAATACCCATTTTCCACTTGAATACCTCGATCATGTCTCCCCTCATTCTTCGTCTTACAAGTGAATGTAATTTAAGGGTCTTCAATCTTTCTTCATACGGAAGATTTCTAATGCTATTAATTAATTTAGTCATTCTACGCTGATTGTTTTCTAACGAATATATATCCATTCTGTAATATGGAGACCAGAACTGAGCTGCGTAATCTAGGTGAGGCCTTACTAATGATGTATAAAGATGATAAATGGTTTTGAAAACCGACGAGTTGAAGATTGAAACACTTATGCAACATATGGGAATCTTTATTAAGGAAACGTTTCACCACACAGTGGCTTCATCAGTCCAATACAAAGCAGAAAGGTGTAAGGAGAGGAGGAGTTTGAGGTAATCAGTCCCTCGGCCTGGAGTCGATGTGTTCAGTCCATCAATCTTGTAGAAAGTACAGCAAAGAGCCGCAGAAGTGGCTTATATACTGTAGTCAGGTGAGGTGAAGCAGGAGGAGGCTGGATCATAGTGGTACCATCCACTAGTCGAAGTAGGTCTTCGTCCAAAGGTTGGACAAGTATTGAAGAATTTCTTGTATCAAGATCCCATGATGTTTCCTTAATAAAGATTCCCATATGTTGCATAAGTGTCTCAATCTTCATGTATAAAGATGTAGTATAACCTCTGGACTTCTGTTGCTTACACTTCTTGATATAAATCCCAGTAATCTGTTTGCCTTATTACGTACGCTTAGGCATTGCTGTCTTGGTTTAAGGTTGCTGCTTACCATCACACCCAAGTCCTTCTCGCAATCTGTATGGCTAAGTTCTACGTTATTTAACTTATAAGTGCTAGGGTTATGGACACTCCCGAGCTTCAGAACCTTGCATTTATCTACATTGAACTGCATCTGCCACTTTTCTGACCAGGAATTGAGTTTGTCTAAATCCTCCTGAAGTTCCATAACATCTACGTTTGAATCAATTATCCTACCTATCTTCGTGTCATCGGCGAATTTGCTCATATTACTAGTAATTCCCTAATCAAGGCCATTGATATATATTATAAACAACAACGGGCCTAAGACTGATCCCTGTGGAACGCCACTTGTTACAGATCCCCACTCGGATTTAACCCCATTTAAGTACACTCTCTGCTTCCTATTGGTGAGCCATGACTCGATCCATGACAGCACTTTTCCCCCAATGCCATGAGCTGCCACTTTCTTTAACAGTCTCTTGTGCGGTACCCTATCAAAAGCCTTACTAAAATCTAAATAAACAATATCGAATTCTTTATCGTGATCAACAGCCTCAAAAGCTTTACTGAAGAAGGTTAATAAATTAGATAGGCAGGAACGGCCCCTCGTGAATCCATTCTGAGTATCATTAATCAAATTATGGTTATCTAAATGGCTTCTAATAATATCAGCTATAATTGACTCTAGTAATTTGCCTACAATTGAGGTCAGGCTTATTGGGCGGTAATTTGACGGTAGTGACTTGTCCCCTGCTTTAAAAATAGGAATTACATTAGCCATCTTCCACATATCAGACACTACACATGTTTGAAGAGATAAATTAAAAATATTAGTTAATGGTTCGCAGAGTTCCATTTTGCATTCCTTAAGAACCCTTGCAAAAAGCTCATCAGGACAAGGCGATTTATTTTGTTTCAGTCGGTCTACTTGTTTCATAACCATTTCGCTAGTGACTGTGATATTACATAATTTATCTTCTTCAGGGACACTATAACAATTAATTACTGGATATTATTAATGTCTTCCTGTGTGAAAACCGAGAGAAAATAATTATTAAAAATAGAGCACATATCATTCTCCTTGTCAGTAAGATGCCCTGAGTTATTTTTAAGTTGACCTATCTTATCTCTAACTTTTGTTCTATAAACCTGGAAAAAAAAAATTTGGGTTAGTTTTTTAATCCCTAGCAACTTTAATTTCATAGTCCCGTCTAGCTTTTCTTATCCCCTTTTTAACGTCCCTCTTAATGTCAGTATACTGATTTATAAGATGACCCTCACCTCTATTTCTGCGCCTATAAATTCCTTTCTTCTGCCCTAAAAGATATTTGAGCCTATTAATCATCCATTTTGGGTCATTTCTACTTGATATAATTTCTTTATAAGGGATAAATGTTCTTTGGGCAGCCTGTACAGTGTTAAGAAAGCTGTCATATTGATAGGTCTCTTCGTTACCCCAGTCCACATATGATAAGTTGATAAATTAGACACATATGCAACACTTGGGTATCTTTATTGAGGAAACGTTTCGCCACACAGTGAGCTTCATCAGTCCATACAAAGGAGAACGGTGAAGAACAGGAGGAGTTTGAGGTAATCAGTCTCTCGGCCTTGAGTCGATGTAGTCAGTCCATCAATCTTGATAAGAAAGGGTTCGAACCCTGGCTAGCGCAGTGTTGTTATTGATCAATACCACTCGTTCGTGGTTACAATAATATATATATATATATACGTATATATATATATATATATATATATATATATATATATATATATATATATATATATATATATATATATATATGTCGTGCCGAATAGGTAAAACTTGCTATTTTGGCTTAAATAGCAACGCTCTTCTTGCCGAATAAGGCAAGCGAAAATTTGTGTATGCAATAATTTTGCAAAAATCATTCTGAACCTAACTAAAAAATATTTCATTGTGTTTGTTTATTATTAAATTATTGTAAACTTATCTGAAATATGTAGTTGAATTAGGCTAAATTAAATTGCGCTTGTTATAATAAGGTTAGGTAAGTTTTCTAAGGTTCATTTGGCACAAAATTATTAATTTTTACATTAACATGAATGAAAAAATATATCTTTAAACGTATAAGATAAAATTTTAGAAAGGACTTAATTTTAAGTGAGTTCTTGCTAATTGACCAGTTTTACCTATTCAGCACGACACACCCACCCACACACACACACACACACACACACACACACACACACACACACACACACACATTTATGTATTTCGTTATATTACTGATACACATGTGGATGTGTAAGACATGTGCAACACTTGGGTAGGCTTCTCCAGTTAAATACAGAGAAGAATAAATATGGAGACAGCAAATGTAGTGGTGAGGTAAAGATGTAATCAGTCCATCAACCTTGAAGTCCTTGAGGTGGTCACTCCTGAGCTTGGAGAGGAGTTCATTGTATGAAAGAATGTGAAGGTGAAGCATGAGAATGGAACTTACATGCTGCCAAAGTTAAGGTGTGGGAAGTCATGAAGATGTCGCAGGAGGCGGGAGGGATCCATTAGTAGAAGCAAGAAGGTAAAAATTGAGGAATTTTGCAGCAAGCCTACTGGCCCATGCTAAGTATGTCCTACTCTAATCCAACTCTACTCACTCATAACTATAAGTTAAGCAATAAAGTTGTTGAAGATGTCCTCGCCACTACCGCTGCTATCTTCATGTTTATTTTGTTGTGTTTTTGACTGAAGCAGCCTATCGTGTAGGCTCAACGTTACAACAATAAATATATCCAACTGTTGCACTTGTGTCTTACTCATCTACATGTCGATATTGTATACTATTTTCATAATTATACGTATGTGGAACAATTTATGTCAACCTTTTTAAAACTGGTAGCAGAAGACACATACATCGTAAAAGCACTTTATTTACAGAACGTCTAACCCAGTAGGTGAAAAAGGTAAATAAAATGTTCTTGACTATATGTTCTCTACTACCGTATGATAACCTATATCTTCATTGTTATCTTAGGATTAAACTATCCTTAATGTTGGTGCATAGGTGAATGGCAAGTTAATGATCTTGGTGTAGGCTTTAAAATTAACAATCCTTTGAAAACACCAGCCAACAAAATTCAACATTTTATCCATTTCAGAAACCAAATTCGTTGTTTTAAACTAAATTTGATGCGCTGACCACGAATCTGAGTTTGGTCAGTCTATCACGTAATGTTTTTCTGAAATCTTACAATCAATATTTTCGCTATTTAAGGTTGAAGAACCACATATGTTACCTAACAAGAATAGGTTATACATAGATATTAAGTATGGTGCTTGCAGTGACCAAAACTAATCTCTCTTAAGGTAAATTCCTTATTTGTACACATAACAAAAATACCAGAAATTCCCATATAGTTTTACTAACATATCTACATCACATTTTTCAGGCTTTTTCGCTTGTGTTCAGCATGACTCTCCCGCACCAGTGCAAAGCAGTAGTCGACCATCAAACTGACCGTCAGGTTTTCCCTAATATCTCTTCTCCATGATGGTTATGTCTTGGTGAAATCGTTCACCTTGAGGTTCTGTTTCACAGAAAATGTAAGTGGTGGACCAAAACTAAGTTCAGATTTAAATTCAGTTCCAAAATCGATTAGAAACACGTTTTAAAACGTGAACCGAAACTGTTTTTGTCCGCTAATTTACTACTTCTTAGTATTTAAAGGGCCAGTAAGCCTGCTGCAGTGTTCCTCCTTCGTCTGTATTCAGTACAACGCTTCTATATGCAGTTTTATATGAGAATACATATTTGTATTAATACGTAAACAGCAGCTTAGTGAAAGAAACAGCGAGTTCTAACAATATCAAGCAAAACAGTAAAATATATAATATTTTCGAAGATGGTAAGCAATGCTAGAACGCTCACTGAAATATTACATTTTGATCTTGTATTACAAAGAGTAACAGCAAATTCCACCAGTTTCCGGTTGAGCAGGAGAAAGTGATGGTGAAGGTTGTCTAGGGCGGTCAGGGCGGGTTTTCACAACCGATGATTTTCTCGGTTGGTTCCCTCTGCTTCTCTGAAGAGATGTTTGCAGGGGTAGTTTGACCTTCCCATGACATTGTCAACAGCCGTATAAATGCCCGGAGTGACGCCAAGAAGGTTAGTTACGTAAACAATTCGTTTCGGCTTAGACAAGGTACGTAAGTTCCAGCTGCATCCACTTGATGCATGACAGTTGGGTATGAAGCTTCGTCTCATCCACATGATGCATGACAGTTGGGTATGAAGCTTCGTCTCATCCACATGATGCATGACAGTTGGATATGAGGCTTCATCTCATCCATTTGATGTATGAGGCTTCATCTCATCCACTTAATACATGACAGTTGGATATGAGGGTTCATCTCATCAACTTAATGTATGTCAGATGAATATGTTACTTCATATAGTCCATTTATTTTTAAAAGATGTAGTTGAGTTGCAAGCAATAAACTATGGCTTATTTCCTCGATCACCTGGAGTACTGACGTACACGTAAACAGAAGAATGTTGTCATTGACAATTTTTATTTTGTAGGAAAAGCATGAATTTTCTTTTGAGAATTCGTGAAGCTATAAATGTTTGTTCTGGAATGATCGTCAACTTGAGGACAGATGAATGACACTAAGTGTAAGCCTTCTGAGGTATCTTTCCCTCATCATGGTGTAAATCTAGCTCCTGCAGGCCAGTGGAAGCCGAACACTTTTAATGAGTTATCATCTAAAACTTGCGTTATTCCTGACGGATAAAATGTCAGCATAGTTTGTTACAGATGCGTGTGGGTGCTGTTGTTGTTGTGCTGGCCCTTGCCTGCTGGACCACCGTCAAGAGTGACCCCATTGGAGCCGGTGTGGTTGCACTTGGACTGCTTGGAGCACCATTGCTTGGGCTAGCTGCACTCAGGGTACGTTATTCCACTTATCCCTTGTTTTATTTCCTCCATGTGGACTTGTTTATTACATAATACTTTTGTATTTGCATAACATTAGGCTTTGTTTTGTAATTCAGAGTAGATAATAAAAAATAAGATTTTTTCTAAAGAAGTTTATGGTGTGACTAGTTTACAAAATGAAAATATTAATAATAATTTTCTAAGGCAAACATGTTATCACACAGGCATTTTGGTTATTCGTGTTTGGACGTCGATTCTTTTTCGGAAAGCGTTCAGTTGATGACCCAACTCTGAAAGAGAAGAATGCCTTGTTATCCACTGTGAGTGAATTTGACCAAGACGGATGTATTCGTAAGATGTTGTGCCAACTGCAGACGAAGGAGGAAACATCCCGTACCCTGGAGGAGAAACTTCTAGCTAAGTTATTCACTAACAGCAGCACTGAAAACATTACCCCATATAACGCCGCCTTCGTGTACGCCACAGATATCGGCATAAAGACTCGCAACGCTGCCGTCTGCGAGAAGGTCTTCAACAAGTGCCCACTTGGTGATCCTGAAATGAGTGACCTCCTGCAGAAGACCTGGGGCTGCCCTTCCAACCTTTCTGAATAGTATACTGGTAAATAAACAATAAACACAGGTACAAGAAAGTGGCTGCGTTACACGTCAACGTCATCTTCTACTTATATTGGCGTTCTCGACTAATTTTTAAAGTTTCGAGTAGCAGAATATTAATTTTAAAAGAGTAATCAATAATTAATTACAACTAACAACTATTGTTATATATTTTTATACAAATGACATCGATTATTTTATTTGTAAGTAATACATAGCAACATATTTCATGTATTTGCGGTTTGCGTTTTTAAAGTAACCTTATTTAAAGGCCTCGAGGAACTGAGGCTCTAACAAATAAGTTCAGTTCTTCTCTGAATGTATCTCATGTTGTTGACAATAAATATTTTTATTTACAATTTTAATTCTTAACCTAAACTAAAGAATTGTATAAAGATTAACATCAGCGTTCCGATATTACTATCACCTCGCACTATGGCACTTGTCACTGTGACCTCTCACTATGGCACTACTTGTCACTGTGACCTCGCACTATGGTACTACTTGTCACTGTGACCTCGCACTAAGACACTACTTGTCACTGTGACCTCGAACTATGACACTACTTATCACTGTGACCTCGCACTATAATACTACTTGTCACTATCACCTCGCACTATTACACTACTTGTCACTGTGACCTCGCTCTATGGCACTAATTGTTACTGTCACCTTGCACTATGGCACTACTTATCACTGTGAACTCGGACTATAGCACTATTTGTCACTGTGACCTAGCACTATGGCACTACTTGTTACTGCGAACTCGGATTATGGCACTATTTGTCACTGTGACCTCGCACTATGGTACTACTTGTCACTGTGACCTCGCACTATGACACTACTTGTCACTGTGACCTCGAACTATGACACTACTTGTCACTGTGACCTCGCACTATGGTACTACTTGTCACTATCACCTCGCACTATGACACTACTTGTCACTGTGACCTCGAACTATGACACTACTTGTCACTGTGACCTCGCACTATAATACTACTTGTCACTATAACCTCGCACTATTACACTACTTGTCACTGTGACCTCGCACTATGGCACTAATTGTCACTGTCACCTTGAACTATGGCACTACTTGTTACTGTGACCTCGCACTGTGGCATTACTTGTTACTGTGACCTCTCACTATGGCACTACTTGTTACTGTGACCTCTCACTATGGCACTACTTGTCACTGTGATCTCTCACTTTGACACTACTTGTCACTGTCACCTCGCACTACGGTACTACTTGTCACTATCACCTCGCACTATGACACTACTTGTCACTGTGACCTCGAACTATGACACTACTTATCACTGTGACCTCGCACTATGGTACTACTATTCACTATCACCTCGCACTATTACACTACTTGTCACTGTCACCTCGCACTATGACACTACTTGTCACTGTTACCTCGCACTATGACACTACTTGCCACTGTGACCTCGCACCATGGCACTACTTGTCACTGTCACCTCGCACTATGACACTACTTGTCACTGTCACCTCGCACTATGACACTATTTGTCACTGTTACCTCGCACTATGACACTACTTGTCACTGTGACCTCGCACCATGGCACTACTTGTCACTGTCACCTCGCACTATGACACTACTTGTCACTGTGACCTCGGACTATGGCAATATTTGTCACTGTGACCTCGCACTATGGCACTACTTGTCACTGTGACCTCGCACTATGCAACTACTTGTCACTATGAACTAGGACTATGGCACTACTTGTCACTATGAACTCGGACTATGGCACTATTTGTCACTGTGACCTCGCACTATAGCACTACTTGTCACTGTTACCTCGCACTATGACACCACTTGTCACTGTGACCTGGCACTATGACACTACTTGTCACTGTCACTACGCACTATATCAATACTTGTCACTGTCACCTCACACTATGGCACTAATTGTCACTGTCACCTTACACTATGACACTACTTGTCACTGTCACCTCGAACAATGACATTACTTGATACTGACTCCTTGCACTATGACACTATACATGTCAATATTATCTTCCACTATGACACTTTACATGTTACTATCATCTTCCACAATAACACTATACATGTTACTATCATCTTTCACAATGACACTATACATGTCACTATTATCTTCCACAATGACACTAAACATGTTACAATCATCTTCCACAATGACACTATACATGTTACTATCATCTTCCGTAATGACACTATACATGTCACTATCATCTTCCACTATGACATTATACATGTCACTATCATCTTCCACAATAACACTATACATGTTACTATCATCTTCCAATATGACACTATACATGTTACTATCATCTTCCACAATGACACTATACATGTCACTATCATCTTCCACAATGACACTATACATGTTACTATCATCTTCCACAATGACACTATACATGTCACTATCATCTTCCACAATGACACTATACATGTTACTATCATCTTCCACAATGACACTATACAAGTCACTTGCATCTTCCACAATGACACTATTCATGTCACTATCATCTTCCACAATAACACTATACATGTTACTATCATCTTCCACAATGACACTATACATGTCACTATTATCTTCCACAATGACACTATACATGTTACAATCATCTTCCACAATGACACTATACATGTTACTATCATCTTCCGTAATGACACTATACATGTCACTATCATCTTCCACTATGACATTATACATGTCACTATCATCTTCCACAATAACACTATACATGTTACTATCATCTTCCAATATGACACTATACATGTTACTATCATCTTCCACAATGACACTATACATGTCACTATCATCTTCCACAATGACACTATACATGTTACTATCATCTTCCACAATGACACTATACATGTCACTATCATCTTCCACAATGACACTATACATGTTACTATCATCTTCCACAATGACACTATACAAGTCACTTGCATCTTCCACAATGACACTATTCATGTCACTATCATCTTCCACAATGACACTATACATGTCACTATCATCTTCCACTATGACATTATACCTGTTACTATCATTCTCCACAATGACACTATACATGTCACTATCATCTTCCACAATGGCACTATACATGTTACTATCATCTTCCACAATGACACTATACATGTTACTATCATCTTCCACAATGACACTATACATGTTACTATCATCTTCCACAATGACACTATACATGTTACTATCATCTTCCACAATGACACTATACATGTTACTATCATCTTCCACAATGACACTATACATGTCACTATCATCTTCCACAATGACACTATACATGTCACTATCATCTTCCACAATTACACTATACATGTTACCATCATCTTCCACATGACACTATACATGTTACTATCATCTTCCACAATGACACTACACATGTTACTATCATCTTCAACAATGACACTATACATGTTACTATCATCTTCCACAATGACACTATACATGTCACTATCATCTTCCACAATTACACTATGCATGTTACTATCATCTTCCACTATAACACTATACATGTCACTATCATCTTCCACAATGACACTATACATGTTACTATTATCTTCCACAATTACACTATACATGTCACTATCATCTTCCACAATGACACTAGATATGTTACTATCATCTTCCACTATGACGCTATACATGTCACTATCATCTTCCACAATGACACTATACATGTCACTATCATCTTCCACAATGACACCATACATGTTACTATCATCTTCCACAATGACACTATACATGTCACTATCATCTTCCACAATGACACTATACATGTTACTATCATCTTCCACAATGACACCATACATGTTACTATCATCTTCCACTATGACACTATACATGTCACTATCATCTTCCACAATGACACTATACATGTCACTATCATCTTCCACAATTACACTATACATGTTACCATCATCTTCCATATGACACTACACATGTTACTATCATCTTCCACAATGACACCATACATGTCACTATCATCTTCCACAATGACACTATACATGTTACTATCATCTTCCACAATGACACTATACATGTTACTATCATCTTCCACAATGACATAATACATGTCACTATCATCTTCCACAATGACACTATACATGTCACTATCATCTTCCACATGACACTATACATGTTACTATCATCTTCCACAATGACACTATACATGTTACTATCATCTTCCACAATGACACTATACATGTTACTATCATCTTCCACAATGACACTATACATGTCACTATCATCTTCCACAATGACACTATACATGTCACTATCATCTTCCACAATGACACTATACATGTCACTATCATCTTCCACAATGACACTATCATGTTACTATCATCTTCACAATGACACTAACATGTCACTATCATCTTCCACAATGACACTAACATGTTACTATCATCTTCCACATGAACTATACATGTTACTATCATCTTCACAATGACACTATACATGTCACTATCATCTTCCACAATGACACTATACATGTTACTATCATCTTCCACAATGACACTATACATGTCACTATCATCTTCCACAATGACACTATACATGTTACTATCATCTTCCACAATGACACTATACATGTCACTATCATCTTCCACAATTACACTATGCATGTTACTATCATCTTCAACAATGACACCATACATGTTACTATCATCTTCCACTATGACACTATACATGTTACTATCATCTTCCGCAATGATATTATACATGTCACTCTCATCTTCCACAATGACACTATACATGTCACTATCATCTTCCACAATGACACTATACATGTCACTATCATCTTCCACTATGATACTATACATGTCACTATCATCTTCCACAATGACACTATACATGTTACTATCATCTTCCACAATGACAAGATACATGTCACTGTCATCCACAATGACACTTCACATGTTACTATCATCTTCCACAATGACACTATACATGCCACTATCATCTTCCACTATGACATTATACATGTCACTATCATCTTCCACAATGACACTATACATGTCACTATTGTCTTCTACAATGACACTATACATGTCACTATCATCTTCTACTATGACACTATACATGTCACTATCATCTTTCACACTGGCACTATACAAGTTAATATCATCTTCCACAATGACACTATACATGTCACTATCATCCACTATGACATTATACATGTTACTATCATCCACAATGACACTATACATGCTACTATCATCTTCCACAATGGCACCTTACATGTCACTATCATCTTCCACTATGACATTATACATATCACTATCATCTTCCACAATGACACTCTACATGTTACTATCATCTTCCACTATGACACTATACATGTTACTATCATCTTCCACAAGAACACTATTGGTCACTATCATCTTCCACAATGACACTATACATGTTACTTCATCTTCCACTATGACATTACACATGTTACTATCATCTTCCACAATGACACTTTACGTCACTATCATCTTCCACAATGACACTATACATATCAATATCATATTCCACAATGACACTATACATGTCAATATCATTTTCCACAATGACACTATACATGTCACTATCATCTTCCACAATGTCACTATACATGTCACTATCATCTTCCACAATGACACTATACATGTTACTATCATCTTCTACAATGACACTATACATGTCACTATCATCTTCCACAATGACACTAAACATGTTACTATCATCTTCCACAATGACACTATACATGTCACTATCATCTTCCACTATGACATTATACATGTCACTATCATCTTCCACAATGACACTTTACATGTTACTATCATCTTCCACTATGACACTATACATGTTACTATCATCTTCCACAAGGACAATATTGGTCACTATCATCTTCCACTATGACACTATACATGTTACCATGAAGAGTATAGGCCATATGACATTGTATGAGGGCTAGACATAGGGTCCTGCGAGCCTCGGTAGGTAGACACTGTGCTTGTCTGTAGAGGAACTTCAGTCTGGCATTCGTTTTCTTTACTACACTGTTCCCTATCAATTCTCCTGACATGCATGGGTCAAAGGGGATTCCCAGATATTTTACTGAGGAAACTGAAGTGATGGATTCCCCATTACACCGGACATTAAAATTATTTACCCTTCTCAGTTTATATTTCGTGCCAAAGAGTATGGCTTCTGTTTTCCCGAGATGTAACGATAGTTTGTTGTCTACTAACCATTTGCTGCAGGACTCCAGTTCCAGTGTTAATACATTAGCTATATCATGTAGGTTTTTACCTGACACTAACAGAGCACTGTCATCCGCATACAGTAGGAGTTTGCACTTGACACTGATGGGCATGTCATTTACATACCACAGGAATAATAATGGACCCAGAATACTACCTTGGGGAACTCCATATGCTATCGGCAGTGGTTCTGATTCCGTTTTGTTGATTTTGACAATTTGTTTCCTGTTGCTAAGATAGAACTTAAACCAGTCTGTGGAACCTATGCCTATAGCTTGAAGTTTCTTACATAATATATTGTGGTTGACAGTATCGAAGGCTTTTTGCAAGTCTAAAGTTACCATTCCTATGAGGTTCCCTATAGACATTTCAGTTCTCATGTAATCCATCAGATTAATTAGGGAGGTGTCGGTTGAGTAAGATCTCCTAAAGCCTGATTGGTAACTATGAAGAATGTTGTTGTCACTAAGATATTTAACTACTTGACAGTACACCGCCCTCTCTAGAATTTTGGATATTACACTGAGTATACTAACAGGCCTATAGTTGCTGACATCAGACCTACTATTTTTCTTGAAGATAGGAGTAACTCTGGCCTCCTTGAACCCCTCTGGCACTGTATTAGTGGTGATGGACAAACTTATTATGTGAGCAATGGGGATTGCCAGTTCAGAGGCACCATCTTTTAGGAACTTAGACGGGATGTTATCTGGGCCAGTGCTCTTAGTTAGGTTTAACCTGCTTAGTTCTTTTTGCACGAAGTCATGAGATACACTTACTAGTTGACAACTGTTTGGAGTTACTCCTTTATTGGTATAGTATGTTTTAAAATTATCAGAGTCTGTGTTAATTAAAGGTATTTGATGCAACTGGTAGCTTACTTACTAGTGTTGATGCGACAGTTGTGTAGTATGAATTAAAACAATTTGCCACTTTAGTTGTATCGTGGCATACCTCGTTATCGACATTTAGTACTATGTTAGATCTATCTACGGGTTTATGGCTATACCCCAACTGTTTTAGTTGTTGCCAGAGCTTTCTAGGGTTATTCTTATACTCTTCGATTTTTTAGCAATAGTGCCTTGCCTTTGCGCCTTTTATAAGCCTCTGCACTCTGTTCCTCACCCTTTGGAATTCATTTAGCGCTGCAATATCCTGTCTGTTTGCCTTAAATTTTTTTATCAACTGGTCTCTGAATTTCATATTATCTAATATCTCAGTAGTCATCCAGGGTTCAGTTCTTCGTTTAATCCTAACTTCTTTAACTGGTGCAATATTATCAAGGATGACAGTGAACATTGTTTTGATTTTTTCCCAGGCATCATTTACGTCCGTGCAACTTGTTATCACTGACCAGTCACAATTGTGTAGCATATTTACCAGTGTTTCTTTACTGTAGTTTCTAGTTGACCTAACTTTTATTGTCTTGTGTAGGCCTATCCGTTTCCTAGTAATTTTCCTGGTACAGTAAATGATGAAATGATCACTAAGACCTGTGGTAATGACCCCTGACTGACTAATGTTCTCAGAGCGGTTACAAAGTATGTGGTCAATTAGGGTGGCTGAGAACTGTGTTATCAGGGTTGGTGTATTAATTAGTTGCGTGTAACTATTTAAATCCAGAATTTGCTTATATCTTTTACATAGCCCGTTATTTTGCTGTTGAAAACAGATATTGAAGTCTCCTAGTATTACTGTCTCGTCATTGTTATCAAGTCCTGACAAGACTCTCGAAAAGTCCTCTAAGAACTGGTCATGGGTGGGAGGGCGATAACTAGTTCCCTATTAGATGGGTTTGGTCTTGGGAAGCAACACTTCAAACCACAGAATCTACAGTTTATTGTCATTTAAATCAGGTCTTGGATTATAGGTTAAGTCGTTCCTTATGTAGGCACATACCCCACCACCTTTTCTATTCCTATCTAAGCGTTTTATATTGTAACCTTCTATTTTGACCTCGTCGTCAGTCACCGTATCATCCAACCAGGATTCCGAGATGGATATAACTGCCGCTCTAGTTCTGTTAGCTAGAATCCTAATCTCTGCCAATTTTGGAAGAAGTGATCTTGCGTTGACATGAATAAAGTGAAGGCCTGTTTTCCTAAGACAATCATAATCATCAATAAATGGCAAGGAGTCATTAGCATTAAAAATAGGTAAATCAATGTCATCATTGCTAAAGGGTAACTGTGCCAAAGTGCATTTGTTACAAACAAAATGAAATCTGCCACCATTACCATAATTGAACACACATCCATTATGCACCCACCCCTTACACATTTTACATACGGTAAGTTTACTGTTCTTTCGTACCTTAGTACAGTGTATACAAATGTCTGGTGGTGTCTGAGATATTAAGAATGGTTCTATTGTCTGTGCATTACATATAGAGTTAAAGTTATCATTACTAGCTACTAGACCGTCATTATCACCATGGCTTATCTGTCTGTTTTGCACCTGTACCATAGATTGAGGTCCTTAATTAGTATGAATATCACCACTTAATAGCGACACTATAAAAGATGTGCGCCATTGTTTTGTTTTGGAGATGTGGGGTTGCCAAACCTTGCGGCGATAGTGGCACTTACGTTTCTGGTATGATGGCCACTGTTGGGCTTTCACTTTCAGGGAGCTACCACCCCATTCACCTTTTCCAGACCCCATGACTGATTTGCTTCTTCCGAGAAATGCACAATAATGATAAATATCATTATGGCAGCCTGAACCCCTCTGATGCCAGCCATAGTTACTCTTCATTCTTTATCTCTTCACAATAAAAATTTGTTTTCTTTTCTTTACTTTTTATTAAAAAGAAACCACTGATCCTATCAGACACCTAGCAATGTCTAGTAGTTACTCTAGAAATCACCACTGGTTACTAGTAAATTTTCTGTTATCACATACCCGGATTATCCCTCACTTGTCCCCTTCCTTCGTAAACTCCCATCACTCCTCACTTCACAGTCCGGCTTCCCCTATCACACTTCTATCTCATTTCCATCCTGGCAGTGTAAAAAGAAGTTTTAATCAAAGGTGATGTCCGTACACAGCCCCATCAGTCCCATATAGCGGGGCTCGTCGTTGTTGACTGGTCCTCGTAGAGTTGATGTGTCAGCCATTTTAAAAGCAGTGAGGGAAAAACGGCCACTGCCCCTGACAGATTCCTTGGAGTTTTGTCGTTAGATTTGGCGTTTTCTCCTATGTTTCCCTCCTAATGTACACTGGTCATTAATATGGAAGTCCGCCATTAAAAATATCCTTGGTTGGTTAACTATTCACTTCTTTCCCACATTTAGCACTGAGGGAGAGAACCGCTGGTATATCCTGACAGTTTCCTGGAGTTTGTTTCGTAGATTTATCGGTTTCTCCTGTGTTTCCTTCCTTTAACACTGCTGCAGTTGATATGATGGTCAGCTACTGTCAGTATAATTAGAATGTCGCTTCGTAGTTGTACATCTGACAGTAGCTGGTGATTGAATGTCAGTCAGCCATGTTTAAATGTTCACTTCCTTCCTCCGAAACGTTGTCAATAAAGGATCATATTATACTGCTTATGTGTTTATTTTTCCACCTTATGTGGGTGAGTTGGACCTGACTAGCTCCTTCCTTATGAATGTGACCTGACCTGACTAGGTTGGGTCATTGGCTTAAGCCGGTGGGAGAGTTGGACCTGCCTCGCATGGGCCAGTAGGCCTGCTGCAGTGTTCCTTCGTTCCTATGTTGAACACTGCAATTTATGAAATTAGCCAGACTGTTTAACGTAACAAGAAAATGGATTATATCTGTGTTCTTAGGCATTAGAAATAAAAACATCAACATATCTGTAGCACTTAGCTCTATTGGGAAGGATTTTGTTATGCAATCTTGTTTCAAAGTATTCCACGTACAAAGTGCTAAGGGCAGGTGAGAGAAGATTTCCCATTACAATACCAAACTTTTGAGTGTAAAACTCGCCATTAAACATAAACTTTACATCAACAATAGAGAGTTTAATGAGCTCAGTGACTGTGGGTACTGACAACACTAAATCGTAATTAACAAGTTCTTCAGATTGGAAACTTATTAAATTATCAGCCAAAGACACCATACATGATCAATTGACACCATACACGAGCTACTGACACCATACATGATCAACTGACACCATACACGAGCTACTGGCAACATACACGACCAACTGACACCATACATGAACGACTGACACCATACATGATCAACTGACACCATACATGACGTAATGACACCATACATGAGGTACTGACACCATACATGATCAACTGACACCATACATGAGCCAGACACCATACATCAGCTCACTGACACCATCCATGATCAACTGACACAATACATGAGCGATGACACCATACTGATCAACTGACCATACATGATCAACTGACACCATACATGATCAATGACACCATCATAAATAACTGACACCATATGAGCCACTGACACCATACATCATCAACTGACACCATACATGAGTACTGACAAATACACGAACTGGCACCATACATGAACGACTGACACCATATATGATCAACTGACACCATACATTATCAACTGACACCATATGATCAATGACACCATATAATCAACTGACACTACATGATCAACTGACCCATACAAGATCAACTGACACTACATGAGCACTGACACCATACATGAACATCTGACACCAAAAACCATAAGCTATTGACATCATACATGACAACTCAATACCATACATGACCACTGACACTATACATGATCAATAACCATACTGATCAACTAACACCATACATGAGCCACGTGACAATAACATGATCAACTGACACCATACATGAGCACTGACACCATACATGATCAACTAACATCATACATGATCAACATACCATACATGATCAACTAACACCATACATGAGCCACTGACACCATACATGATATGACATAAAATGATCAACTGACACCATACATGATCAACTGACACCATACTTGAGCGACTGACACCATACATGATCAACTGACACCATACATGATTAACTGACACTATACATCAACTGACACCATACATGAGCCACTGACACCATACATGATCAACTGACACCATACATGAGCCTCTGATACCATACACGATCAACTGATACCATAATGAGCGACTGACACCTATATGATCAACTGACACCATACATTACCAACTGACACCATACATGATCAACTGACACCATACATGATCAATGACACCTACATGATCAACTGACACCATACATGATCAATGTACAACTACGAATGTACAACTACGAAGCGACATTCTAATTATACTGACAGTAGCTGACCATCATATCAACTGCAGCAGGAGCTGAGTCTCGACCCTGCAACCACAATTAGGTGAGTACACCATATATGATCAACTGAGACCATACATGAGCGACTGACACCATATGAACAATTTGACACCATTCATTAGCCACTGACGCCATACATGATCAACTGACCCCATACTTTAGCCACTGACACCATACATGAGCCACTGACACCATATAATCAACTGACACCATACATGATCAACTGACCCCTATACAAGATCAACTGACACCATACATGAGCGACTGACACCATACATGGACATCTGACACTATACCATACATAAGCTATTGACATCATACATGATCAACTGACCCCTACATGAGCCACTGACACCATACATGATCAATTTGACAACCATACTGATCAACTGACACCTACATGAGCCACGGACAATATAATGATAACTGACACCATACATGAGCTACTGACACCATACATGATCAACTAAATCATATGATCAATGATCATCATGATCAACACATACATGATCAAATTGATCCCCAATAAAATGATCAACTAAACCATAATGACCAACTGACACCATACATGACACGAATTATACATGATCAATTGACCCCATTTTAATAAATTCAACTGAACCATATGACCCACTGACCCCATACATGATCAATTGACCCCATACATGATTGATACCAAAAATCAACTGAACCATACATGACCCACTGAACCATAATGTTTCACGAACCATACATACCCTGAACCATACATGATTAACTGAACATACATGACAAGGGACACCAATATATGATCAACTGACACCATACAATTACCAACTGAAAACAACATACATGTTTAACTGACACCATACATGATCAAGACCCCAATATATAAAAAATCAAATGACACCATACATAAACAACTGACACCATACTCGATCAACTGATACTATACATGATCAACTGAACCATACATGATCAATGACACCATATATGATCAACGGACCATACATAAGCGATGACACCATACATGAACAACTGACACGCCTGGGAAATGGAAGGAAACCAGATTCGATTCATGAAATATACAGGACAGCAGGGTTAGCAGCTGAAGACCCTTCACCGGATCAACGAGGCGCTCTTGACGGGATACGCCTGTTTAGTGGCATTGACAGTTTTGTGTTGGAGGAGTATATGCATCAACCATCACCTTATTTCTGTTTTAGTGCAATAAATATGGATACTCATATTTATTCATTTACAATGTAGATGTTTAGTCCATTTTTGTTCCATTGGTCAATACTGATAAAAAGTCCATTCAAAAGATTTATTGAAAGCACAGAGATAAATAAACCAACCCCAATATTTTTCAACCATATTCTTTATAAAAAACATCTCACAACAAAGGAAATTGGTTGTCTTTTTTTGATATACAAATGTCTGCTGATATCTAAAACAAAATTATTATGACCCTAACACTAAAGTTACAACTATTTTAAGTATGGACATGAAGAGCATTAGAGGATGACCCCAAAGTTTGGGTATCTCACACATTCTATCATACGGTGCAACCCTCCACAACATGCTCAGTACTGGCTTCCATACAATAACTGGTAACAG